>JABAJV010000004.1:0-30686 GCA_018854895.1 Tricholoma furcatifolium
CCGGATAAAAATTGTGATTTGGAGAGGCCTGATCTGCCATCCGGATAGATTTTGGGTAAAAATTGTACTGATAAAAAACGCCGATTTTGGCCTGTACAGGATCAGGCATATATGGCTTGGTTTTCGGGGGCCCTCGGACGACCTCAGTAATTCAAACCCAGATGTACCGGTCCCTCTATCGAGGTTTGCATCATAGAGGGAACGGTCACCGGTCTACCTTTACTACACCAGGCGTGTATATGCCCCAAGCTTATACATTATTCTTCAAGATGATTTTGCGCACCGGTCGGCGTCCCTGCGAAGGTACTCATGCACACAGTCCCTTCTTCATGTGATGAAGAAGCTAGGAAACTTCTACTCTCGCTTGCGCCTTGTCCGTTGTCCCTTGACAAGTGGGTCCAAAGGCGTAAAATTTTCTGACTTCTGACGCTTCAATTGGCTAATGGGTGCAGCCAGAAATTGATTTCTCAACATGGAAAAAGCGTTTGTATGGGTAATGAGAGTTCCTCTAGGCTGTCACATTACCCAACCATGACGCACGAGTACTGAGTTGCGGCAGATAGATCATGATGACATCTGGGGCAAATCCAGGACTACGGTCTTTTATTTTCAGATTATGCTTCCGTCAACTCGTTGTATTCAGGGCTAAACTTCTTACAAGTATTTAGCGAGGTCCCTTACCAAAACGAGTGCTGCCAGATCTGACCCATTTGTTTACACTACGACACACGGCTACTAGCAGACTTATAGTGTATTCCTTTATAGACACTCATATGGCACTGCGTGGTACTTATAACAAGAATTTGAAAAAAACTTACAGCTTGAAGAACTTTTTTTCACCCCTTTCCCTTTGGCATGAGAGATTTCTGGTCACGAGTGATGGTTCCGAAGTTGGCAACCTGAGCCGTTGATTGATCACTTTTGTGGCACTCAAGTCGTTGTAACTTGTATTGCGCCTCGTTTCCTCGACCCTGTTAGGCTATCAGCGAATGGATGCCCACAAACGGGCGCCTACCCAATAGTGTCTTCTAGAAGGGTCACGATGGGTATGTATGTGACCTGTCTTACTCGCACTAGGCTTTAAGGTGCATCTACCTTCTCAGGTGCAAGATGATCATCCAGTATTGGTTCGAAAGAGCCCAGGAAAGCCTTCACCCGCTCTCGGCTCCAGGAGACCTCGACGTAAGGTACTGGCATCATTTGACCGGTGTACCCTTTACGGATGGTCACCGAGGATTCGTTGGGGTGGATTCTACCGAAAAAATCCTAAGTGCAGTTCTCACCCAATAAAATCATCAAAACTACTATGCTTTTCTGCAAAATAATCCAATCGATTGACACTTGGTACTCGTGGGATCCTACGGTTTATTCCAAGTCTTTAGACTTGGAGGCCTACTTACTGTACCGACGTGTCTGATTCTTCTGGAATCAGATTCTCACCACGAGGTTGCATCCGAAAGGCTGGATACCCGGGTCGACCCTCAACCCCTGCCGGGTCGCCTCATAACCCCAATACGACTTGCCTTGAGGCGGCTTGTCAAACTTCATAGGACAACACGGTCGATCCATCGTCATCATCGGGGCACATGGTTCTGATTATAACGGGAGGCTTCTCTTCTTATAAGTACAAGTTGAAAAGGAGGAAATATTCCCTCACTGGTTTTCTCCAGATGTCCTCCAGGTACACCGCAATTATCTTCGATCTCGGAGACGTCTTGTTCAAGTGGTCACCTGAAACGAGGACTGCTATATCACCTCGTATCCTTCGAGACATCTTGTCCTCTCCTACATGGTTTGACTACGAACGGGGGCGTCTTTCTGAAGACGATTGCTACAACAAAGTCGCAGAGGAGTTTATGCTGGAGCCCGACGAGATTGCTTCCGCATTTCAACAAGCTCGGGACTCCCTTCGGGCAAACGACAAACTCATTGCACTAATCCGTGAGCTTAAACTTCAATCGAAAGGTCAATTGCGAGTCTTCGCGATGTCAAATATTTCTCTGCCAGACTACGAGGTTCTCCGCACGAAGCCAGCGGACTGGACAATATTCGACGGCGTATTCACGTCTGGAGCTGCAGGGGAACGCAAACCAAATCTCGGTTTCTTTAGACATGTTCTATCGATCACAGGAGTTCACCCACAGAGCACTATTTTCGTGGATGACCGTTCGGAAAACGTCTTGTCCGCACGTTCGCTTGGTCTTTATGGGATCGTCTTTGACGATTCCGAGGCCGTTGGACGAGCTCTTCGAAATTTAATTGGTGACCCCATCACTCGAGGCCGCCAATTCCTCAAGGAGAACGCAGGTCGTATGATTTCGGTCACGGACAGGACCGAAAAGTGTCCACCCATAGAACTTCGAGAAAATTTCGCCCAGCTATTGATCTTAGAAGCAACCAGTGACCCGTAAGCATTTTTTCTCGTACATTTGGCACTATTCAATACCAACGTGGCACCATAAAGAACGCTCGTCAACCTCGTGGAACACCCTCGTATGTGGAATTTTTTCCAAGGTATATTGCATTTCTTTGGGAACCATGAACAAGTTAACTGGGATTCATCCGCAGGAAAGGGACAGCTTACTACAGAGCAGTTTCCTTTTGACCTCGATACGACGTCATTGGCTTTGACTGTGCTTCGTCAAGACAAAGAACTTGCGTCTTCTATCATAGACGAGATGCTCCAGTATGTGGATTCCGATGGCATAATTATGGTACGTTGTCGATCACTATATTCTATCGAGCTTGTTCTTATACGAGGTGTTTAAGACCTACTTTGATCACCGCAGGCCTCGTTTTGACCCCATTGTTTGTGTCAACGCATTGAGCCTCTTCTATGCATACGGTCGTGGAAGTGAACTTTACAAAACGTTGCAATGGGTTCACGAGGTCCTTCGAAATCGGGCATATATTGATGGCACCAGGTACTACGAGACCCCCGAATGCTTTCTATATTTCACTGGTCGACTTCTGGCGACCACAGGTGACCCCGATCTTCACACTACTTTGAAACCCCTCTTGAAGGAGCGAGTGCAAGAAAGAATTGGTGCAGGAGGAGATGCTCTAGCACTTGCGATGCGTATCATCGTTGCCGACTTTGTCGGTATCAGGAACGAGGTGGATCTAAGGGCCCTTCTTCCACTTCAGTGCGAAGATGGTGGCTGGGAAATCGGTTGGATTTACAAGTATGGGTCATCTGGCATTCGGATCGGGAACCGGGGCCTTACTACCGCTTTCGCTATTAAGGCTATCGAGGCCTTGCGCTCCTCATCGTTTTCCCCTCAACCTCACACACGAACGGCGGTTGAATCGCCGCCACCGTCATCGAAAGCTATGCCATCCGTCTCCACCATCGTCAGCCCTACCAAGCGTGATCGCAGCAGTTCGATAAGAAATTCGCTACAGTGGCTACTTCATGGCGTAAAGAACCGGAAAGCCGTTGAGGTTTGAATTCCAGAAGAATATCTCTCTGTTCACTTTACTCTACTCTATTGATGTGTTTCTGCTCTGTCTGTACGCGTTGCTCAGCTTTCTGTACCATACTTCCTGTAATTTTAAATCTGTTCTTGATATACTTCTTGAATGTATAATAGATCTACTAGTATTTTACGGATAAATCAACCACCTCGCAAAAAACGCTTGTACACAACGTTGTCAGTCTCTTCGACATAAGCGAAATTGAGCTTCTCTAAAAATTCGTTGAAAGCGGTATAATCAGTTGGAGGGACTTGAATGCCAGCCAAAACCCTGCCAAGATCTTGACAGAATCAGTCAGTTTAACAATAGTTTGAGGAGAGCCATCAGTCACGTACCAGCACCGTGATTGCGATAGTGGAAGAGAGAAATGTTCCATCCTTGCTGTAGACCAAGCAAAAATGATCGTAGAGCATTCGGTCGCTCTGGGAATTCTAGGAGGCAGAATCAGCACGGTTTTGGTACGATGTAGATGAAACTGCACCAAAACGAAAGATTCGCTCATCGGGAACAACCTGGCATCCCCCAATCATATACCTTGCGTGACTCTTCGCCATCTCATCATCGCTGATGTCATACCCTTTCATATCGTTTAGTTCAAGCGCCGCCAAAACGTCTTTGACTTCAGTCTGACGTGATTTCGAATCTACCCTGAAGGAAAGCATAACGTGTGCTCGATCCCCAGTCACATTATATCGATAGATAAATTCTGTTACCGCCCGTGGGTGAATGACAGTGTGAAGGGCGATGAAGCTAAAGAGATGTAAAAGCATCAACTCTCATGTTGTTGTCGTGAAGGAAAGGATGGGAATGACCATACCTTCCTGGTCGCTCCGGAATGTCGACACTCAAGAGAGCTTCACGGCCTTCACCGAGTTCTGCACGTTCGGCCACAAACCTCAATCTATCAAAGTTCATGTTGGCTCCACTGATTACAGCGACAAATTTCTTCTGCGCTCCAACTAAATTGTTGTCGATGATATAGCGTTTCAAGCCGGCGAGGGATAAAGCGCCTGCTGGTTCTGTGATCGACCGAGTTTCTAACGAGACTCGTTTAGGAAAAAAATCAGAAGGGGTAACAAAGTGATACCTACCTTCGAAAACGTCCTTGATCGCAGCACAAATAGCATCATTGTCTACAATGACGATCTCTTCCAAAAGTTCCTTGCAAATCCGGAATGGTTCTGCACCCACAATTTTTACAGCTGTTCCGTCGCTAAAGGGCCCAACGTCTTTTAAAGTCGCTCGGTCGCCTTGATTCAAACTTCTTTTCATAGCGTCGCCATCAACGGTTTCAACACCAATGACTTTGGTATTCGGATTGCCAATCCTCTTTACATACTCGCAGATCCCAGCGACAAGGCCTCCACCGCCAACAGCAGCAAAAATTCCATCCAAACTGTCGGAGTCAGGGCACTGCTTGAGAATTTCCATTCCGACCGTTCCTTGACCTGCGATGACGAGAGGATCATCGTACGGAGGAACAAAGGCAAGTCCGTGAGCAGCAGCGAGGCGAGCACATTCAGCCTTTGCCTCATCAAAATCCGAGCCATGAAGTATGACCTTGGCACCGAGCCTTGTTACATTACGAACTTTTATGGACGGTGTTCCTTGCGGCATGACGATAGTGCATGGAACACCCAGACGAGCACCGGACAGGGCAACACCTTGAGCATGATTACCTGCGCGGAAGGGGATAATTAGCAAAGAGAGGACGATAAAATTGTCGAGAGAGTGAGTCAGTTGCCAAATCCAGAAGTACGCACACTAACCAGCACTACAGGTGATAACACCTTTCCATCGCTCCTCTTCTGTGAGGTTGGCCATCAGGTTATAAGCACCCCTAATCTTGAAGCTGAAGACCTCCTGAAGATCTTCTCTTTTTAGCCATATCTGGTTCCCAAGCTTGGAACTCAGATTGGCGGCATAGACGAGAGGGGTTTCCTTGAGGATCTCATAGACTTTTGAAGTGAGAATAAGACGGAGATAATCGGGAGTATTTGAGTTGGTTAGGTGGTGTTTTGCGAGTCTAGGATAGGTAGAAAGAGGCTCTGGGGCATGGGACGAATACTCGATGGTGGCTGAGGGAGCCATGGAAGGTGATTGAAGATCAGCGCTGGAAAAATATTGATGATAGCACGTGGTTACTTACAACTCTGACCTAGTCTCCATTCATGGCACAAGCTGTCGCAATGGGTCCCCCTCTTTCTCCCCGCGAAACACGTCGTTCTGGCCGTCGTTCACTTCCATCAGCATCCACGAGTGCTTCAAAGTCGCCAGACTCTGACCCTCCTCCCAACCGCCCCTCGCTCACCTCAACCAACAGCAGTGGCAGGCAGAAGCGTCTCAAGCAGGAGGATTACGAAGACCCAGCCGACGACAAGAAAAACTATTCAGCGCCTTCCGTCAGCTCCTCTAGCTCTACCAACACTACAGGTGCTGCTCGAACCAAACGAAAATCCAAAGATAAGGACAAAGACAAACAGGCTCCCCTTGAACCCTCAGTCTCCGACAACGTAGTCGAACCTTCTCCCAACCCGCCTCCAGATGTCGCTGAGGAAGAGGAGCAGGGTATCACGCGTTGTGTTTGTGGCAGCACTGGTGTGTCCATTTTCGCTCTTACCTCATTTCTTCGTCTAATGCGATCTCCCGTAAGGAGAGGATGACCCGGATGCTGGCGAATTTATGGTGCAATGCGAAACATGCAAGGTGTGGCAACATGGTCTTTGTATGGGATTCGAATCCGAGGATCAACTCTATGACGACGACTACTACTGTGAAGAGTGCAAGCCCGAGCTCCACACTGACCTATTGAAGTTCGTCTCTTATTACTTACTATCTTCCAACTCAGATTCATCGCTTCATCAGGAAACGGTCCAAGCGACCCCCGCGCCAGCCGTCTGCAAACTCTCATCACAACCCGAACTCTTCGCGTATATCACGTTCCCATTCCCCCTCTACTCTTCTCAAGCAGCCATCCAAACGTAGAAATACGATGAACAGCCGTGACGCTGCTTTCGACGAAAGCCTCAAAGAGATCATTGAAGCAACTGCTGCCGAAGCTGCTGCTGCCCACGATAATGCTAGTGTGACATCGGCTGGAACTCGTGACGTACATCAAAGCATCGAGGATGAAGTCGATTTGGGGACAGGTGGTAGAAAGAAACGAAAGCGGGTCGAAGAAGATAGGTGAGACCTTTTCACGCTACTCTTCAGCACGGTGGTTGATCCATTTATAGCCAGCCTAAGAAACGCACCCGGTCTGCTTCGACAGCATCTGATCATCCAGGCTCTATTGTCAGAGATGGCACACCTGGCCAAATCAAAGCCCCGATTTCTGCTCCCTCTAAACCTGGACGTTCAAATAAACGCGGTGGGAAAAAAGCTCCTCCTGTCGCGTTAAATATTGAAGTTGCACCTGTGGATGGTGACGAAGGTTTGTGTCTGAGCCAATGAAGACCAGCAATAGAATCTCTGACATATCACATGATTGCCACAGCTCCCGCTCCTCTGAGCACAACGAAGCGGCAGGGAAACAGTGGCCGAACAAAATCATCTCAGTCTACAAAACGGCCACCCGCGTCTCATTCGCAAGGCGCTGGGAGTGGAGACCGTCGCGGCCCTGCTAGCGGGTCAACGGGCCAAACACCAAGTGCAAATGAAGCTGCCCGAGCCTACCGGAACTCACACGCATATGCGGTGTCTCAACAGCCACTTTATACTTCTTGGAACTTGCCCGACTATCTCGCCCATCTGGAGCACATATTACCCACAGAGGCTCCCCAGCCGCTAGAGGTTCGAGGCAGCGGTTTAACGTTAGCCAGGGGTGAAAGTGTGGACCATAGCGTTGAGAGGGGGGTCAAGATAAAATGGCCAGCTAAACGAATGAGCGTTGGAGACATGAATAAGCGTGTGAGGGCTTTGGTGGAATGGGTTGGCAGGGAACAGGCTGGCGCTCAGGATCGAAGCCGACGGAAGAATGCCTTGGCCAAAGCTTATGAAGAGGAGATGAAAAATGACAAGGGTCTGGGTGCGCCTGGTTATGAGACGGAGGACAGAGCCATGGTGATTGATGAAGCCGACCGCGATCCGCCACTGCAGTCAGACCTCAACACTGTATCGCAGGCTCCCCGATCTGCACCCATGTTGCAATTTGACGATACACAATCGTCTGCCACGATGAAGCAGATGGAAGAACTCATGGAAGAACTCATCAGATTCCAGGAAAGGTTTGGGCCTGGGGCAAGAAATAGGGAACGAGACCGCAAAACAAACTCGACATAAGTAATTTTGGACTTTTCTTGGTTTATCTTCGTTATTTTTTTCGTTTTCAACATTGGTATTGTACACGGTAATATTTTAGTTGTAACAAATTGATCAACAGACTCTGCTTACGCAAGACATCTTGTCTTGAAGTTATTGGTGTGCGTCACTGTTCGAAATTCATGTCGCGGTCGCGGTCGTCTTCAGTCTTTCGTTATTCTACAGAAGAAGATGGCACCAGTACTTTGAGGGAACCGTCTCCCGTGATCCCTGATAATGTCTCTGTAAACAATGCCGATGAGCATCTTGGCGATTATTCCGCTCAAATGGACGAACTCTTCAATGATGTCGACGACGAGGGCCGCGACGATGTTGACGACGAAGAAGATGAAGGCTTTCTTTACACTGGCGTAGATGCTCCTGATGCACCCATTGGATACAGAGAGCGTTTACGTGACGTCCTTGGTTCAGAACTTACCGACGATGACGCTGAGACGAATGAGGAAGATATAACTCTGGCGCACGGCGGCAACGACGACGAGCCCCTGAGTAGTGGGCTCAACGGACATTTTGTGAGTCTGTTACTCAAATACCTGTTGTTCTTGGGCTTATTCAAGACGCGACCTTGCAGCGCGAAAGTATACTACCCAGCGAAACATCCATGTCCTCCATACACTCTGTTACCCCTCCTCGTGTATCTTCTCCTGGCCCATCCGGTGCTGTCAAAACTCGGTCACTTCTGCCGCCCAGTGTATCGCGCCTTAGATCATACACTCCATTGTCGTCGCAGACAGCTTCTAATGGCAATGGTGGAAGCGACTTAACTTCACGGTCTCGCCTTCTCGACGTCATGTCGCCCTCTCCGTCTCATTTCTCTTCCATGTCTCGTAATTCCTCTCGGTCCGACTTACGCACTCACGCGGATGGACTTGCTGGACTCACCACACATTCAGAACGCGACGTATTTAGGTGGACAAACCTCAAAAACATCTCGGAGCATGTATTCAATCCTCTCACACAAAAGCTTTCTTCTGTTCTCGGCACGCCGATGTTGGGGAGCCCTAGCGTTTTAGCAGTGAACGGTCTTATTTGTGTTGGGACTGATCAAGGAAAGATCTGTGTATATGACTTTAAGCAGAAGCTTAAATGTATTTGCGTGAATGATACTCATGGTGCGTTTGATGTTACTTCTACAAGCCTACTTTGACCCAGAAGCTTATTTTCAAGGAAAGGCTCTCGGTCCTGTAACTGCTCTCGCCTTATCCCACGATCATACTTACGTCGCTGCTGGCCATGCGTCCGGTCATATACAATTATTTGATTTAAGAAATCCAAAGGCCCCTGCACGATTCGTGCCACCAACTACCCTGGAAATGGTTGCTTCCGGACGCAAGGAAGGCCACATAGAGGGGTCGAGGATTGTCAGCATTAATTTTGTTGCTGGGCGACACACAGCCATCATCTCTTCAGATGATCATGGATTGGCATTTTCGCATAGCCTAGGGAAGATGCTCTTTGTTGAGGCACCAGACATCCTCAGAATTCTCGGACAATACCAGTCAGACTCTCTGCAACTAACCACGTCCACAAATGCCCCAGCATCACGCACCATCCCCGATACTACACTTCCACGACGACATAAATCACGATATGCGATACTAGCTTCCGCGCCGCTGCCATTGAGCACACCGCCCCATGCGACTGACAATTATAACGTTATCGCAATGCTTACTCCATCCAAGCTCGTCGTCGTCGCGTTAAAACCTAGTCCACGAACATGGTTTAAATGTCCTCGAGATCCAGATGAAGGTTTGAATTCGAAGACGAGGGGCACCCTAGCATGGTCTTCAAGCGTTATACATGCAAATTTGAAGCCAAGCTCCACGACTGACCTTCATGTCACCACACCACCTCTGCTGGCATTTACCTGGGGATGTGCTCTTCGTCTTATACGAGTCAATGAATCCCGAGCCACTGAAACGATGCGGAACTCTCGAACAGGAAAAAAAATCGAGGCAGAGGTTGGCAGGATCTCCTATGAAGATATTGGCCGTTGGACTTCGGATGAAAATATCCTCGCTGCACAGTGGCTGAATGTCAATGTGAGTAGTTTCCTGCCAATTCAGATTCCTCACTGACGCGCACTTGATGGCAGCAAATAATCATCTTAACTGCGCTGAATCTGCAGGTGTTGGACGTTCGAACTTTCAATGTCGTTGAATCTGTCAGCGTAGACGGTTTTTCTCTGATCTCACCATCGCTTGCCTCAACTGTCAATGGCACTGTCTCGTACTCTGATTCTGTGGGTGACGTTTCTCACAGCATACGAGTCTACAAAGGAAAGATTTTTTTGCTTGTAAGTGCGCATTATTCGTTAAGAGTGTTGTCCTCAAAATAATGTACTGCAGTGTAGAAACGAACTTCGAGCCGGGACACTCCTTACTTGGGCCGACCGAATTTTATCCTTTGTGGAGGACGGCGATTTCCTCAGTGCCATTGACCTAACTAGGTTGTACTACCTTGGGCTTGCTCCTGGAAACCGGAACGGCCTCCCAGAAGATCCAATTCTTCGTAAAGAGGCTATTGGGGAGAAAATGCGGGATTTGATGGTAGCGTCTGCAAATTATGCATTTTCAGAGGATCGTATGACAGACGGGACGCATGTCACTCCAGACGGACGTGGTGTCGACCGAACTTCTCTCTTCGAAGGCTTGATGACTGTCTCCTGCCGTGCATCTATTGCCATGGACGACTATGACTTTTTGTTTGAGGACCTTTTCCAGCGTTTCGACGATAATGGCATTTCGAAAATCTTTGTTCGCCAGCTGGAACCATTTGTTCTCAGCAATGACATACGTTACGTGCCACCTCGCATCACTCAACAATTGGTAACGTTGAATGAAGAGGATAACCACCTGGACCGCATCGAACGGCTAATATGGCATATAGACCCCGCCTGCTTGGACATAAATCAAATCATCCGCATCTGCCAAAGACATCGACTTTACGACGCTCTTATATATGTCTATACCAGGGCTCTATGTGATTTTGTCGCGCCAGTCGTCGAGCTGCTTGATTTGGTGAAACAAGTCAAACAACTGAGGCGGTCCCAGTTTAACTCCTCAAATTTTCGAGAGAGTGCGGAGGCTGAAAGCGCACTAGAGCCCATCATCCTCAATGCGTACAAGGTTTACCCTTACCTTTCTAACGTATTATCCGGACTCTCATACCCAAGTGAAGACCCACTACCCGATGCTGACGCTCTTCGTGCCAAACAAGAAGTTTACGCCTTTTTATTCTTAGGACACTCTGGTCTTTGGCCACCTGGAGAAGGGTCAAGACTTATCCTCACTGCAGAGGAAGAGGGTGGCATCGAACCAACTTACCCCTACGTGAACCAATTACTTCGCTTCGACGCTGAATCCTTCCTCCATACCCTTGACATTGCATTTGAAGATCCCTTTCTGAACGACGAATCTCACGGAATCAACCGTCTTATCATCGTTAGGATCCTCTTGGAGATTTTATCAGCTGGTGATCTTTCTCCAACCGATTCTACTTTCGTCAACATTTTCATTGCCCGCAATGTGCCAAAATATCCTCAATTCCTCCCCATTCCTCCCAGCTCGCTTCATGACATTATCATTGGCCTTGCCGAAGACTTTGACCCGGACACACGCGAAGATCGTCAATTGGCAACCGAGTATCTACTTTCCGCCTACAATCCTCATGAAAGCGATCATATTGTCAGGTTGTTTGAATCAGCAGGGTTTTATCGAATCCTTCGGACTTGGTACCGGCATGAACATCAATGGGCCCCACTACTTTCTGCATATTTACATGATAGTGACCTTCGCCCCTCTGAAGTTCTGTCGAAAGCCGATGAAGTCCTCACCCTCAACTGCCGCACTAATAAAGATTCATTGACGCACGACGTCCACGAAACCTTGTCAAACGCCTTGCCTCAGCTGCTCCATCTAAGTCTCGTGGAAACGGCGTCCCTCTTGGACAAACACGCACCCGATTTGCATGAGGCAGCATTGCAAAATCTTCCGGATGATCTTCATCGCTTTTCCTACCTACGACACCTATTAGGTCCACCCGAAGGCAACGACGAAATATCCAGCCTTGGACCTTCATCGAGAGTAACTGGACACCAGTGTCAGCTCTTCATCACGTTGCAATGTCAGCAACATCCAGAAGACGTGATCAGAACTCTGAAATACCTTTCTTCGTCGTGTGTAGATTGGGACTCTGCACTCCTGACGTGCGAAAACGAAAGAGTATACGATGCTGTAGTGTGGGCAACTGATTGGCGCGGCGACCTCCGAGAAGCTTTGCAGAAGGGCGAAGCATATCAAAAGCGTCTGACTCAAGAGGTGATAAAGGTTTTGGATTCGACCGAAGGCCAGACATGCGAAATTCATGGGTACATTCAGTCTTTGGTTTCAATCGCTGCAATCAGTGTCGCAATATGCCTCGCACACTCCCAGGCCAGTTCGAAGATCGATTTTCCTCTTGAGGACATGTGGTTCCAGCTACTCAGCAGCCAAATCAATAGCGTGCAAGCTTTGTCGCTGTTCCAATCAGGATCCAATAGTTCTGTCGGCCAGGAGGACTCGTTGGCTACACTGCGCGCGCTGATTCAAAGGAGCTTCGCATCTTTAGTTTCTGTAACAACGACACAGATTATATCATTCCCTCGTCTCTTCAAGCGACTTGTTGAATCTGCCCCTCCCTCGATCCATGCACAGTATACCGAGTTTCGCACCATCCTCAAAGGAATGTTAGAGTCCTACCGTTCCGAGGGGGATATGCTCGTCATAACAAAACATCTCGTTGATCGCGACTTATTCGAGACGATGGAGGAGATTATGCGGGAACGTAATCGTGGATGGTCACCCTATCGAGCCATATGCACTCAGTGCTTGAAACCTCTGTTAACCAGTGGCACCAGAGGTACCGATAATGATGTTGACACCAAAATTACTATTCTACGCACAGGACGGGTATATCATGCTACTTGTTCAACAAGCTTTTAATATATTGTATTACGGACCAATCAAAAAGATCGTAGTTAGGATTCTGGAGCTATCGAATTGTTAGATGATGAATGTGGGTGACTCTCAAAGCCCAACGTACCATCCAAGGCCTGAACCATATCTTTCAATGTGCTATAAGCCTCGCTTCTCGCTAGAACAACCCCTAGAGCCTCTCCATCTTTGCCAAATGCATCTACATCGAGAATCATTTGAATACGGATTCGCTCTTCATCTTTGCTATCGTCATCGTTAGCGCTAGCACTGCCGAATAAAGAAAAGGTTGTCTTTTTCCCCTTCTTAAGCCTCCGAAGTGACTCTTCCGTTTTCTTCATCGCGGCGAGGTAATATATGTACCTGTTAAAAGAGAGTCAACTTCAGGTCGTATCGTGCTAAACAATTGGAAACTACTCACCTTTGCACAACATTTTCGAAGACTTCACTACAATATGGCTGGATATGGTTTTCGCCCAAGAAAATGCCCGTCCCATCGCCAACCCCTATACCAAAGAATACCTTCAATGGGCGAAGTATGGACGCTACAAAGTAGCTAGGTTCGTTCGGAATCCGTTTGGTTGACATCGCCCTGAACTGGGATGGGATGGATCGTACAGGGAGAAGGGCATCGCAACAGCGTTTGGTTAAGATCGCGATAATTTCAACTGACAACGGTGTGATCAAATCAGTAATTCCAGAAAGAACGTTGTGAAGAGCCTCTAAGAAACCGTCAGTTCGACAGCATGAATCTGGTTCATGTTTCGTATCTTCCGACCTTGGGCATCCGACCTTCCACTTTCATCCTCAGTAGGAGACTCAGGGAGCATAATAGAGATCTCTTCTCGCCAGAGAGTGAGAATATAAACTCGCAAAGTTTCGATATCAGCGATTAAGGCGACATTTTGCCGAATAGTGGCATCGTCCAATGCCAGGGTTTCAGAAGAGGATATATCATGTGGCTGGACAGGCGTGGAAGCTCGGGGTTGAGAAGGAGATGTAGGATTCTGTTCAGCGACCATCAGCAAACCATGGAGAAATTTTGCAGTTGAGCAATATTACCTTGTCCACTCCTAAGCCAGCAAGAGATTTTACGTTTCCTTCATGTTTCGGAACCAGTGAATCTAACCATGACTTGTATCGGCTTAGAATCTGTAAGGCGTAAGGTACATTGCTTCACAGATGGCATGGTAAACGGACCTGCAGTGTCAATCTCCAAAACCTGTGAGATAAATTAGGAATAAAAACTTCGGCACTCCAGCAGGCGGTCGCAGCAACCCATACTGCATTTGCTTGACGCGTTGCAAAAGAGGTCTTGTCTAACCAACCGTCAGCTTGTTATATGCCCAAGTTAAAAAATTAAAATCACCTTGACTAAAGGTCGGCTCAATCCGCGTTGTTGTAAGCAAATCCTCTAAAGGGGTAATGATCTCTTTCCATCGCAATTGGAAATACACAGGTAGTTGCCAGCGCTGTTCGAAAGCCACGTATGTGGGGTGTGCCCTCATAGCCTTGACAGATCGCGCTGATGGTGCGAGATACTCCAATGAACGGATGAATGCCTGAGAAAGCTCAAGATTCTAGATAGAGGTCAGAAATTATGAGTTATCATGATAAGTGAATTCCATAACTCACTTTCCTGAATTCATCTGGTCGGCCAGACGCGAAGATAATTCCTCCAAGTTCATCCACCAAAGCTCTCCCAAATTCCTCCCAAATGACGTTAGCCAATATGTTAAATTCGTTCGCAGTGCATTCTCTCTGAAAGTCAGAAAGGCTGAGTTCTTTTTCAGGCTGAGAAGGAGGCGATGGTTTTATCGAAACAGATTCTGCAATGCTCATGATACGACTGAGATCTCGCTCGACGAAACGCAAAGCCTGGCTATATAACCTTGCCAAAGAATCATCGCTATCTTCCAATAGATATGCATAGGGTGAAGAAGAGCCGAGGGAAAAGGGAGTGTTATGTCGTGCAGGAACGAGGGCGGTGAATGGCGTGTACGGTGTTCGAGGAAGAGGAGTGGACAATGACTGCGAGGGCGCTCTAGCTGCTGGAAAGGGTGTATGGGGAACGATAGGAGAATGAGGAGCTGCTAAGGCTCCATGGTATATAGTCTATCAAAACAAGCTATAAGAATATTAAACATGGGTGGGAATAACGACTTGCCTTCTTCACGAAACCCCGGACCACTTCTTTTCTCAGAACATCTTCGGCGTCTCTCCAAAGGCCAAGTATGTCATACGTCCTTAAGCATTCCATGACATCCGCCAGCAGTTTAGTTTTTTCCACTTCTGCTACCCTTCCTTCCCCTTTACCATCCGTCAGAGCAACCAAAGTTTGGGCGAAAACGTGGTCAAGGTCCGAAGATATAGTCGATTGGATTCGGTCAATCCTCTGATATCAAACATAGATGATATGAGCGAAAGTAGTTGATAAATCGAGAAGGAAGATCTCACAAACCCATTGCATTTCGTCAACAAACACACACTTATCTGCTCGTGCCTTTGATGCATGGTACAAAAGCTGCATGTATTCCGCAGCTATACGTCCTAAATGCTTGGCTCGATTGTCGCGGGATCTAAAGGGACATGATTCTCTCGCATTCCAAGGCAAAACAAACCAAATTGCAAACCTATGTTCCACACTCTCCTCAGATTTGTCTAGCTGAGACACTGAAATTAAAGGATTGGAATCTGCTGAGCCTATTGTCGCGTGCTCTGGATGTGAAATGAGAAGAAGGGATTCAAGACGTGTGACGGATTCGGACAGTTTAAGGAGGAGATGAAGGATAGCCTAGAGCTTGATTAGCGGAAGAAAAGATTAGTTATACAATATATACCTTTTCCTCTCTAAGGGCTGCCCGTTTGTCGAGTTTTTCCTTGATTGCCTCCTGTAATATCTGAAGCTCCATTCTTGATTGCTGCAGGACACGTAATGAACACGCGTCCTTGTGTTAAAACACACAGACAACACACCAGTATCGCGAGCTTGAGGCCCCCAAGTGGCGTTTTCAATCGCTGGAGTCGGTCGCCTTCGTCTCTGAGATCAGTACTGAGGCTGATGAATGCTTCATAGTCATCGTTTATGAGTTTGACCAACTCTTCTTTCAGTTGAGATAAGTATTCTCGCAATTCAGAGCGCAAGTCAGGCAATGAGGTATTTGATCGTGAGAGAAGAAACTCTTCGACTTTAAAATGTGGGTCGGTGAGAAAGGGATTGTCATGCGAGAGTGGGACGAAGTCTGGAAGGTTGTGAACGTCGAGGTGACCATTTTGAGATGTCGAGACCGCCGACTCGCGACTGGCGAGCTCGTCTGCAAGACGTTCAAGCTGGTATGGGTCACTGGACCGAGGAGAAGTAATGGATGGACTCCGTATGGCCATGGTGTAAAGGTGGATTACGAGCTAACGTAATTTACTTGGTGTAACCCTTACTAACCCTCAGATCTTAACAAGAATCACCGTCATGACTAGGAAATCCCTTCTTTCCCCTTGCAAGTTCTCGTATAATGACTTCTACTCAAGTCACATATGCTTCCAGGGCGGAAGAGAGAAGGTGGAATTCAGTACGCGCATTGCTCAGTCATGGCACGAGAGCCCTGAACTGACATTTCGTAGCTAAGTGAAAAAATGGCAGCGTTCCACAACTGGTTCAAAGAGGAATGTCCGTACACTGCAGTTTTCATATCTTCTATATTGTTTTAACATTGCAGCTTCCAGATAAAACGATACACGCGGTTTGCTGGAAAGCCTTCACAGATTACTGGGTTATTACTCATCGTCGATCTCCCAGTTCGCTGATGGGTCCTTCAATAAGCGTGGCTTGTCGCTTCCAAGATACCTGGACACCGTAGTTGCGTTCAACTCTCGTACGTTCTCAGGCTCTGTTTATGTTTTTATATTCATATGTGATTCCTTAAAGACTTGCACGCTCATCATACCATCGAGGAGAGGTTTGTTTTCCCCATCTTAGCGAAGAAGATACCCAAATTTGCACACGACGCCCAAGACGGACATGTCAGGTCTCACCAGGCGATCCACGATGGTAGGTCAAAACGTAATCTATGAACTGCCCTTTAACAACTATCCAGCCCTTCAGTCTTTGTTGGCACTCGTAACGAAATGGCGCATGGATCCTGCATCATATTCCCCTGCAGAAATGACAGAAGCTCTTGAAGGACTTGCAGGTGTCCTCTTTGAACATTTAGATCAAGAGGTGTGTTTATAAGGCTTTTTTTGGTCATGACTGTCAGTTAAATGACTTACAAGGTCGAGGACCTCCGGGGCGACAATCTGAAGCCGTACTTTACGCTGGAAGAAATAGAGGCCATTGGACATTAGTAGATATTCTCATACTACGTTACACAACTCAGGTGTGCAGACTCACCTCACAGTCGGTGGCCTGTAGGTAAGGAGACATTACTAGTAAACGGAAAATGTGATGGATAATATATGTATATATAAAGGAAGAAATAAAGAGGGCGTTGGAGGAGCGAGTGAAATCAAGTAACCGATATGGTGGGTCGAAAAAGCCCATCGTCGAACGCTGGCCCACATGCGACCTGCAAACACAACCTGTATGATGGATAGATCGACTATCATCTGATCATAAGGTCTGCTACTGTATGCCATGGAGAATTGAGGCATACGTAGCTTATGTAACTGATCGCATTTTGGGCAACTACCACTATATGCATGTCGACTTCCACACCCTCAGCATCCACAAATCGCCATGCTCTTACTGCTGTCGAGAAACAAAAGAGTCAGCTTGACAGACTCCTAAAGGATCCTCAAAAACCGGCTTTCGTTCCAGCCCCGCCCAAGGAGAAGACCATTCGAGCGCCACGCGAAATGATGAAGAATGTACAAGGATCTAGTGCCGGGGCTGGCAGCGGGGAATTTCATGTCTACAAGGCGAGTAGAAGGAGAGAGTATGAGCGGTTAAAGTTACTTGAGGACTCTACTCAAAAGGTGAGCCTTTTAACATTATCAAGTCTGCAATTTCTCAACCTATACAGGAAATCACTGATGCAGAGTTTGAGCGCAAGAGGCGAGAGGCTGAGGAAGCAGCAGAAGCTAAGACCGCTAAGAATCGTGTCAAACGTCAAAAGAAGAAGGACAGGGCGAAGATGAAGGGTTCCACAACGCAGGAAGGTAATGGGGGTGGTGACGACTCAACAGTGGCTCCCCATAAGAAGAGGAGACTTGTAAATGGAAAAGAGTTGATCTTCCGACAACCAGGCGATAGTGATGATGAAGAACTCGATGTTTCGCCCAAGGCGCCCGAAGAACCCAGTGATAGTAGCAGTAACCTTGTCGTTGAAGCTACACCCGTTGCCGAGCTCCCAAAGATTACGTTCATCGAAGATCAATAGCAGGCGTAAGCTATACCATTTCTCATACATTCTTCTATACGGACTTACAAAGCCAGCAGAAAGAAAAATCTGAACCATTCTTCGAATTTGAAATCCCCTCAATACGTTCTAGTGATTCATCATATGTGTTTAGGATGGCGTATTTCGTCACTGTCGTACGCCCACCCACTCCGAGTCGGTCTTCAAGCCTTCGTCTCGTCCTCGACTGTGAACCATGCTCGTGAATAATGTCCTTTATCGGTGCCATGGCGTGGGTCAAGTAGGTCCTGGTTTCGGCACAATTTCGACAATCTGTTGTCTAGATACATGGTACTCATCATCCGACATACGACAGCACGATGTTATGTAGTCAGTTCGTGGAATCATTAAAATTGGCGTGTTTCCCGCAACCGTCTTCCGGCCTTACCGAGGATTTTTATGGAAATGACATCGTTCACGTTGTTTTTTTCGACGTCTTTTTTCTTTTCAAGATTGATATTGAAGCTTTGAAAGATCTAATGAGAAGACGTCATGCGATATGTCTTCAAACGTCATGTGACAGACGCAAACTTTGATTTTCTGCTCACCTTTCCCTCAGTCAGCGTCAACAAGGCGCCCTTTCTCAAAGAATGGCCGATTTATCAATGGACACCGAAGTTCAGGCCTTGTCCGGCCTTGGTGAAACATTGATTGCGTCTATCTTGGCAGACGAAACGATTGAAAACCTCCAAGCCCTCATCGAAGCAGGAGCACCTCTTTGGTACCAAAATGAGGCCGAAGGAATGTCACCTCTGCACGCCGCAGCTTACATGCAAAACCCAGAGCTAGTGAAGTTGCTGATTGATCATGGCGCCATATGGAATGCGGGTAAGTTTTACGTCGCCTTGACCAAAAGAAGAACGATCCTTGAAATTTGCGACGTCTAGTTGATAACCTAAAATGCACTGCTGGCGATATTTCCCTCTCCTTCAACGACTTGAATTCTTACACCATCATCCGTGATGCTGGCATTCGTTCAGGTGAGTGTCTTGACGCATTAGGATTTTGGATTGATTGACTTACCTGGCCACTAAAAGAACTGTTGCTTTCCCTGCTTGCTTCTAAAGCCTCGATCGAAAATTCTTCTACGCTCGTTCTCAGAGAGATTGATGTATCAGCTACTGGATCCACCACTTCATTCCTTTCATCCAAGTTAACGTATGTCAAAGATGTCCATGATCAAGATATCTGCCTGTTGAAGGTTGGCGAGGAGGAAGTTGGTGTCATGATGGGATGGGAACAGGGTATCATGCAACAAACCGTTCAAGCATTATGCGATAACCATCCCAATGCTCAGGGTCTTAAAGTCCTTAACATTGGATTCGGACTAGGTATCGTCAGTCAACAAACAACTTCGCCATCGCCTTGCCTCAGAGTTAATACAGGGAATAACAGATTGACACCCTTTTTCAAGACCTGCCTTCTCGACCGCCTCAGCACGTAATCATTGAACCGCACCCTGATGTCCTCCAGTATATGAAGCAGCGAGGCTGGTACGAAAAACCTGGCGTGACTATCTTGGAAGGGAAATGGCAAGATCACTTGGACAGCGACTTCGTGCTTGGTGTAGGAGGTTTTGATGTGGTATACACCGACACCTTCTCTGAAGATTACGGTGACCTGCATCGATTTTTTGAGCATCTTCCTGACCTGCTGGCCGGACCTGATTCTCGCTTCAGCTTCTTCAATGGACTCGGGGCAACAAGTGAGGATACTACAGAAATTATGTCCCTTTTCGCTGAATATGTGTTCTTTTACAGATGCTTTATTCTACGATGTCTACACTCATATATCCGAGCTTCACCTGTCTGAGGTTGGGATAGATGTCCAATGGGTCGACGTTGATGTGACCTCGGATAGCAAAAAGGATCGGTGGGGCGATAGTCGAAATTATTTCAGTCTTCCTTTGTACAGATTACCTATTGGGAGCATGAAATCGATATAGGCTAATGGTTGGCCTGTAACATGTAGAGAATTTACCGCATAACTTTGAGTAAATCTTGTAGTAGTGGTCAAGATTCAATTAGCGCCTTATGTAACCAGAACTTGCATCGAACGGCCATGACGATTCATAGTCTGTATATTTACGATCGGCACGTAGACTTCGCGTTCACCGTCGAGATGACTATTTGACGCTGGACGACCTTAGGCACTGTACATGCATCTACTACCAGGACTGGCATCGTACTAGGCGGCCAAAGCCTGCAGTCGAAGGAGGCCTTTTACCTGCTGTATCACAAGCTGTCGCACCTCCGACGACTACCGCCATTACATCAGGCCATACCCCTGGATTTACCAGCCCTCGAGATACCCTTTCGTCTGGAACTGGCATTGTTGTTGCCGTAAACGAGATGTCTGTTCAGTCGCCAGTAACACCTTTATTACAAACTCCAGCGCCGCCGGCAGGGTTGACAAGCACCGGGTTATCCTTTGACGAGGAGGCGAAACTAGTGTATGGCGTGATATTATCGCTGCGTAACATGGTGAAGAAACTCTCAGGAAGGTATGCATCACTTGCTTCTGAAGCCTTGTGATACAAACATTTTTGATTTGTCTAGAGACGAAAATTTTGTAAATTATCGCACGTCTGCATACAAGCTACACGTCTTCGAAACGTTGTCGGGCTATAAGTTCGTGATGTTGAGTGATCCAAACACCGAATCCCTTCGTATTATCTTGCGACAAATCTACATTGGGCCTTTTTTGGAATATGTCGTTCGCAATCCTCTTGTGAAGATGGACTCTCGAGAATACGGTGTCGACAACGAGTACTTCCGTGCAAGCATCGATAGAATGGTGCGAAGCTTGTCCGTCTTCTCTTAGTTCCATCGTTGCTCCTACGTATAATATGCAGTCTAAATTATTGCAAGATATCTATGAAGTCTGATTCTCAAATCGTTTGCGTTCAATTCCCCACTCCTGTGCAAGAGTTCCTGATTATAAATGTGAACTCTCCTGCTGTCTCTCGAATTGCTGCCTGAGCACATTCATGAGAGAGGTTTTCATCTCTCGCTCGGGGGCACTATCCCCCTTTTCATCCGTGTCGCCCGCAACAGCCTCGTCGAGCGCGAGTTTCGTTTCTCCAAGCCTCAGCATATCCTCTTCTATCGTGCCTTTGGAGATGAGTTTCACCACATCAACGTCGCGCTTCTGTCCTATCCGATATGCACGATCCTGTGCTTGTCTATCGTTGTGGGGGTTGAAATCTTGATCAAACCTACAACAAAGTGAGTGAGAAATGATATCGGTAAGATGATAGTCAACCGCACATGATTACCACTGAGGCTGCCGTGAGATTGATACCCATCCCCCCAGCTTTGGTAGACAAAAGGAAAACAGGGATAGAGGGATCCTCCGTAAACTCGTCCACCAACGTTTGGCGTACGTCCACCGGCGTACTACCAGTTAAAAGTGAGTAATTGATGGATTTGTGCTTGAAAATGGCCTGCAAGATGTCAAGAATCTGAGTGAACTAGTGGGCGACCAGCACATCAGTATCATACACGATATAATGAGCCATCGACGAACCTGGGAGAAGACAAGAACTTTTCGACCTTCTTGGCCATACTGAGTAAGTAGGCTCAAAAGGACCTGCACTTTTCCTGCATCAAGGTAACACTGTTCGTCTTGAAGATATTTCCGGGTTGACTACGAGGTCAAAATCAGGTTAATGCATTATAACTGTTACCGACGGGCTCACTTTATACGTCGCACAAAAGACTTGTAGTTCAGCGTCCGTCATAACCGACATGTCTTCCTTAACAAGGTCAAAAAGTGCTCCTCGCTTTTTGAAATCTGGTTCCTTGAGCAACTGTTTGGTGATTCCGGAAAGAATTGTATCCGTGAAGAGAGTTCTAAAAAGCATGGGATGCGACGCTGCTTTGCGCAGGTCCATGAGAACGTTGGAACTGTTCTCAGAGTACATCTTTTCCTTTGTCCGTCCGTTTGTATGTGATTTTTTCTTTGAAGGTTTGCGGCCGTTGGACAGTTGAGTCGACGATTCTCCCTCCGTGAGAGGCTCGACAAGGATTGTTTTCCTAGAGCGCTGCAGGGCGTCCTGGTAGATGGTCTGTTGAAGAGGCGTCATTATGCACCATTCAATGCGCTCTGTTTTATTTGGGAGGTCTTTCAAGACCTGAGATCCGTTCAGTCATGGTAATGCAAAGGCAGTAATAATATCATTACCTGGTCCTTGCGTCGACGGAGGACGAAAGGAGTCATCATCTTCTTGGCTCTTGAAACACGTTCTTGAGCAAGTAAAGCCTTTGAGTCTCCTTTAGCCTTGAATATTGTACGCAATGATCCTAACGCGTCGGCGAAGTGATTAGGCAAAATGAAGTTCATTAAGGACTGAAATTCTTTTCAGTATCTGGGCATTCAACTCGCATGCTACAACATACCACAAGCTCCTGCAGATTGTTTTGAAGAGGTGTTCCGGTCAGAAGCAAACGCCATCTAGACCCAAACTTCAACAACGCCTGGTATCGTTGAGATTGGAAATTCTTGAGTACGTGACCCTCATCATAAACGCACGACTATAGACACCTTTAGGCAATGGTATCCATTAGACAACTTGTCACTCACATCCCAATCAATTCGCCGAAAAAATTTCCGGTCACGTTCATCTCCTTGTGCCAAGTTATAGGTGGTGATGAGGACCTCCCAGCCGTCACTACTTCCACTTTTACATCTTTGGGTGTTAACAAGAGTTTCACGAAGCTCTGTTCGTTCTTCCTTTCCAGCATAATATGTCTGAACGCTTATCGAAGGCGCGAAGCGGGCAAACTCTCGGCACCAATTTTCTAAAGTCGAAGAGCTACAGCAAATAATGAATATGATAAACTCAGGTGTAGTATGATATTGCTTACGGTACAACGACGAGATGAGGACCTTTGTTGCCTTTCTCTTTGAGGTACGCGAAAAAACTGATGACTTGAATAGTTTTCCCCAGACCTAGAGACCCAAAAATCAGAATATTGTATGGCTGGATAGCAGGAATAACTTGCCCATTTCATCGGCTAGTATGCAGCTGAGTTTCCGCTGATACAGGAGATGAAGCCAGTTCACACCAAGTAACTGGTACTCTTTGAGTTGTACGGTCTTTGACACCAGGGAAGGCTGCTCGACCAGATAATTGCCAGGCTTATTATGGTCTTGATGAGACCCAAGTGACACTAAGTTCAAAGCCCCGTCATTCTGTTCAGTTGGTGTTGATGCCGCGGGAAGGACCTCCTTCGCCTTGCCTTTTCCAGACGCGGAGGACGACCACGATGCAATTGCAGTCCGAAGCTCAGTCCCGATATCTTCACAATCTTTAAGTATGTCATCGACGGTATTATATTCGTTGAAGATTTTTTGACATTCCTCGAACATTCGGGGGCTAATTCCAGCAGGTCCAGCTTTCTTTTTCCCTTGGCCAAGCTTAGCGTTCAAATCTTCAACCGAATCAAACGGTCGAAGCTCGATGATAGCTTGCGCTTGTTGCAGAGTGCATCCTATAATTGTTAGTAGATTGTTAAGTTGATACAAGCACGGTATGTTCTGTGGGCATACCTGATAACTCCTGTAAAGCATCTGCGCCACTTGTATTGAAATATTCTAATGCACGCATATCATCGTTCGCGTCCACTCGCCCTTGACGTTCCCCATCGTCATCGCTGCTGTCCTCGAAATCTTCATCAGAGTCAGACTGGACTACCATCTTCTGTATCCGTTTTCTGCGAGGGACGACAACCGGAGTCTCTGGAGAGGCAGGTATAGTAGCTGACAGATCAATGGTACGTTTGACTTGTGGAGGCGTCGCAATACTAGGCGGCTTCAAGTCCAGGATGGGGCGATTGGCATATATGAGAGATTTCTTGCCTTTCTCCTTCGCAGCTTCTCTCTTTGCCTTTGAAGCTTCTTCTATCTCCTTAACCCGACCAACAGAGTCCTTTCCCTCTTCTGTCACTGCAGGAGATGGAGGCGGAGGAACCCAGGTAGAGTCCGACAGGAGCTCTGTAGCTTTTTTTACGTCACCTCCTGCAGACTTCCATGCAGCTTCAACACGCCTGGGTGATTCCATAGGCATGGTAAGCCTGAACCGTATGAATTTCGTATCGGGTGTCGCTTCAGTATTCGTGGCATTGTCGAGTGACAAGGAACGGCGCCTCTTGATGCGTGGTTTTGAGGGACCCCCCAGAGCCTGAGTAACGTCCGGGAGGGAATCGTCAGAGGCTGTGGAGCTGCTGTCTATGCTATGATTGAGCATTCGACGTCTATGGCCAGGCCTTTGTATTTCAGGGGAGGGTGGTGATGTCACGACGTCCGACGCGTCGTGACTAGTACCTAGATTCACCCGTTTACGAGGCGGACCGTCCTGCACTCCTCCTACTTGATCACTGTCTCCGCCCCACGGTCGCCTCAGGGACGCGTTTGGATTGTTTCCAGACGAAATGAACCCACTCGGTGCCATTAATGGATCGGAGACCATGGGTCGGCGATGGGCCCAGTTATTGGAATAGGTATCACTAGGACCTGGCGCCACGTCATATCCGTAAGGATGGCCGTAAGGTTGGTAGGGCGAGTAAGCTCCATCGGCAGTGAGAGGGCTTGAACTTGGCACGAGAATTGTTCCGTTGGATGAGGGAGTGGTAGGGAAGTATCTTGAAGGGACAGTGGCATCTCGAGATTGTGAAGGCGGCAAAAAAGGCAACGTTGAAGTCGGCGGTGCCGATGAGGAGGCTGTCGTTGCCTTCTGTGAAGTAGAAACTTGCTGACGGCTGAGCCTGAGCTGCTCGAGAGCAGTTTTCTGGCAAACGCAAAAATGCCGAACCAGTTGAGAATTATCATTCATTTTTCTCTTGCAAATTACTGACCTTATTGTTGGCGGTGGCCTCAGCACTGGAGAACATCGATAAGGATGTAACAGCTGCGCTAAAGGGCGGATAGTAGTATCGGTGTTCGACGTCCCCAACGTTCGTGGCGGACGATGCACAAAAGCACAGGGTCACAAATAGTAACGTTTGGAGCTTCCTGGCTGGCCAGTCACGCACAATGAGCAGCAGACTGAGGGAAAAGCGGAAAAGAAAGGCTCATTGTTGGGCAAGATGCGGTATAGTTGACGCTTATGATACAAGACATTACGATAGAAGAGTAGATTGCATTGGGATCTAAATTACAAGGAGTTGGAAGTATCGTATGTAGAGGCATGCGGCTATATGGCTAGACACGACCTGCTATACCCAGCGACAACACGACAAGCGAGACATTTAGCTTGTACTTACGCACAGGACACACTGGCAACTTCACGAGCTGTCCGAGATGAACAGCTTGTCAGTCTGCCAGTTGAAAATTCAAAACTAGCTGGCAAAGATTATTAGAGCAGATGCAAAAGAAAAAACAATTTCGACCATGCAGATAATAAAGCCAACCAGCATGGTCGTGAGAAGCCAAGAGAGTAATTTTCTTGTCATTGGACAATTCGAGGCTCGTATATGCCCACAGTCAAGGGTGACACTCATGCATCGAAAAGAAATAGCTGAAAGGCAAAGATTACCCCTTGGCTTGGGTGCCGTCATTCAGGACAAGCTTCAGACTCGGTCTGAGCGGTGGGATGATGGCAGTGAGTGGTCAAGAAAATCAGTCACTTGTTTGTGACACTGAGCTGCGGAATCTAGAGCGCTACATATATAGCACGTGGCGAATCCACTGCGTTCCACCCTCACAACTCAGCGACAATGCAGTTCATGGATTTTCTCCTAATTATACCAACCTTAGCTCTTAGTCTGGCTTTTATTGTTCCTCTCACTGGTGTCTTGGTGCGCTTCAGAGCCAACTATAATCCCAAGGCTCTGCGATTAGATGCTGAAGGTGGTGCACAAGCCCACACAGGCCCTGTCATTCACTCATACTTTGGCATGATGGTCCGTGTCTACAAAATTGAGGTCAGTTGCAGTACTTCTGCTGGGATTGAGCCACTTAAACTAACTTTCTACCAGGGTTGGGCTGGGCTATACAAGGGATTCAGTGCGAAACTTGTCATTCTGCACTTCATAGTTGAAACTGACCAATTGATACAGTGCCGACATTATTGAGCACCCTCGTGGTCACTATTTTTATTCTTCTTTTCCTTGACGTACCGCGTACACGCCATGGTGCTTACCGTGCACCCGAAGCAGGCCTCTTGGTATGGTTTCATGATGCCTTCTTTACTGATTTAAAGCTGACGTGACTTTAGGGAACGCTTGTATATAGTGTTGCGATGATGCTGATCTCTCTTCCTACTGCAATCCTGACTTATCGGTATGTACATCCCGTTCGTTGAAACTGTAAATTATATCTTTGATTTTATTTAGTTCGATCACAACACCTCACAAACTTGGTTACCTACAACTCCCGCAAAGCCTTCGAATTCTTCTCACACCTACTGAGCGTCGCCGCCCTTGGGTGCTTTACCTTACACCAGGATTATTAGCCGCTGAAGTCCTTCATATTGCTATTGTTGTACTTGGCCTTGGACCTCTTCGGCGGTTACTTGTTCCCGAGCTTTCCCCCAAGTCAGAGCAAGGACTTGCAGACATATCGACCGTTAAACTCTCGATCTACCTGGTCATTGTTGGCCTCAGCACCGCGGTCTTGACGCCTTTAGAAGTCATCGCTACGAGGCTTGCCATACAGCGCAACCATGCATCCTCCGAGTACAACTCTGTTTCCCAAGAGGTTGAAGGCGACGCGGAAGAGACTCCAGAGTTTTCAGGTGCAGAAGAAGACGTCATTGGGTGAGTTCCATTATAATCTCTGGCACCTACCGCATGTCTTATACATCACCAGACTGAGAAATGAGACTGATCCATATTTGGGTCTAGTCGATTGTGGTAAGCGTATCATCGACGAAGAAGGTTGGACCTCCCTGTATCGCGCTTGGTGGATCACGTTGCTTGGTGGCGTGGGCAGCGCCTTTGCGTGAATGATTCAAGAAATGTCTGCTGATTCAATCCTTCTATAGCATAGTATAGTATAGTCATTCATATTTATTTTGGAAATTCCTCGTTGTTGTGACTTCCGATTATTCAGGACTGGAGCCGTCTCTGAATACTCTCCGAGCCGCCTTCACCCCGAGATCCCTGACGTTGGAGAAACATTCATGGTCGCGTTTCCCTGGAAGGATCTCTTATCTGATATGCCTAAACCCCCAGCCACCTTCGACGTGATGGATGAGAATAACTTAAGCAAAAAATGGCTTTTTTTTTCCATCAAGAACAGCAGCACTGTAGCAGCCCTAAACATGGAGGAATTCAGTGACTGGTTTTGATGACTGCACCGTCACTGCAGATCTGTTTTATCCGAATCAGAGCAGAACAAGCCTGGGACTTAGGCACTCCTGGGAAACCTCCACGTACATATGTCGCAATGTCATGATAGGTTGTCAACTGCCGGAGAAACGATATGAGTTCCACATTCGGACACCGCGGTTTTCAATGGCACGAGTGCCTGAAGACCTTAAGCTTTGAATACCGCGAGCACTGGCACAACAACAAGAGCAATCCTACGAACTGTAAAGTTCGAAGCCCAAGCTGCCTCAGTATTCATTCGGTAATCCACCTGACTCGTATGAAGTTTACCTGCCTCTTTCATAAGGCATTGGGGGTCGGTCCGACGATTACTTGGTCGACAACGTGAATCATCGATGCCGCAGATGATCATGATGGAGGCAACAAGCCGCCAACATGCGGAGCTGACTGAAGGAGTCATTGTGAAATCAGACGATTTTGCAGGCCAACCCTGATATTTGCTAGGATTCCGAGGATAATATTCACCATCGTCTTATGTATCATACCCCATCATCTCAGCTCGTCACCAGCGCATCAGAAGCCAAGATGCAAGATAGGGATGATATATACATATATCCCGTACGTTTACTACATCTGTCAGAGTCTGAATGAGTTGTGGTCTATAATATTCCGCATGTGCAGCTGGATACTACAAACAAGTCCAACAGAGCCGTCAACAACGGTATGACCCAATCGCTCAATATCCTCTATTTAAAACTGATGATGAAGGGAATGGAGTGACTATACAAAGGTTTGGCTCAAGGCCGCGGCTAGATACGACATACTAGTGGCACACAATGTTGACAGTGACATATTTGCTGGGAGTTAAATTTGGATTCACAGTGCCGGGTTCAAAATTTGACGACGCAGAGGTGTTGGCTTTCTGTCGCAAACGCCACACTCGTTACAACGGAGGTTGGAGCAGAGTCGGTGGTAAGCTGGTGGTAAGTAATTCCTTTTCAAATTGCCAATCCGTCACATTTCTCTTGATAAAAATTGTGCGAAAACGCGACTGGTGTAATATTTAGCCCAGTCACGTTCGAAGGAGCCCTAAGATGACTTGACACCTATGTAACTCAAGTTCGTTAACGTTGTACATCATATTATCAATGTGGTGATGTTTTAGTTCACATGCGTAACCACGTTTTACTTATTTGGCACATTCCGACATCATGGAATCTATGCTCCAGGTTTCCCTCGGTTGTCTGCCCTGAGTGCTGCATGGAGGTTTCTTTTGAAGCATTTGATTCGATTCAGTTGCAGCATTTTTTGATATGGTATTCCTTCCTGTTCTGGAGCCCGATCTCCGGAAACAAGACAAGACCTATCATACAAATACCATGGCCCCGCTTATAACTTATCAATACCTCCTCAAAATTCTCGCATGTCCTCAGAGTCCAAACTAAAAAGGGCTATTTCCTCCAAATCTTCTGCTGAAGGTGACCACCGCAAGAGGTCAGTGCTTTCGCATCGTCGGGCTTCAATAGTACTCTGAATAGTTAACTTGTATTGACCCAAGACGTCGCAATCGAACCACTCAATCATGTCTCAACTGCCATACTTCAAAGAGAATGGTTTGTGAACATCACTAGCATATGCCTTCACATGCCATTGACCAGAAAGAATAGTGCGACCGTAAACGGCCAGCGTGCGCACGTTGTACCCAGCTTGGACTCGTCAGTAAAATTCCCAGCATTCATGATACTATCTTTCACAAGGATATTCAGACGGGCCTTTGCGTTTACGAGGTCGACGATCCTAGCCAAAGATCTGATTCACAGGATGAAACCGCACGGCTCTTGAAACGCGTTGCCGAGCTTGAAGGCGTCATTCGCGAGGTCATTTTTTTGGGCAGTTGCATGTATAGTTACTAAAACGACTATACAGCTGAAAAACAAACCCCATCCGCGGTGGTCTCAATCTGCAAAAAGCCCGAGGGACAAGTGGCAGTCCCACACGCATCTTGGTATTGGGACGGAAAATCGAGATATCTTATCTGATGTGTCGTCCTCACGTTCTTCATCCGAAAATGGAGGATCACCTTTAATCGTGCCTACGCGATCTATAGCGGCCAATCATCCCAATGTTTATCCTTCTGTTCCTATACTTACAAGGCATCGGCCATCTTCTTCCCCTTCCCAGCATTATGGGTCGCCCCAAAGCACTCCCTCACCTTCTCTTATGACACCAACAGAAGAATACAACCATCCGCAGATTTCCATCACTGTTCCGCCAGATATTTCGCCTGACTATGACTTGTCGTCTTTGTTTCTTCCGTACTCTGGCTTGACTGAATCCGACAACTACGGAATGACAAAAACAGGCCTAGCTGACGAGACCTGCTTTATCAAGCAACATGGAGGCCATTGCGGTTGCCTCCAGGAATCTACCAGTTATACGGCTGTGCTCAACCTATCTATGCATCTTCGTAGAGTTGCGGACATCCTCGCTCGTTCTGCAAACCATCATATTGGGTCGAACTGTCTTCTAAACCAACGCATCTCTGACCTAGACACGTTCACTACGTTCGTGTATTTTGTTTATATCTTGTTACAAGGGCTCACGGTAAAACTTTCTACAGCAATGCTTTGGGGAATATGATAACTTCACACGAAGATCCACTACCAATAATCCATGGCCAAGATACTAGATATCGCTCTAATGCCTCCATCCTTGCATCTAACCAGATGTGCGGCCCCAATCCTTGCCGGACATCATCTAAAACGACCCCCTTGTCTAATACTATACACTCTTGGGACATGGTGTTAACGGATACGGGACCTTCGCTGGCGTGCGATGATTCTTTTATGGCGTGGGAGCCTCTTCGGCGTATGCAGTAAAACGCCTCATCAGGACATTTACTTAAGTATAAGTAACAACATCATGCCATGTACTACTCACTGTATTTTATTCTTTAACATTCTCTTAGAGATATCCTGGCGATAACATTATTTCAAGCAAGGACAAAACCTTGCAAATTGATTCTAAAAATTTCAACTGAGCGGTATTATCAAAAGTCCCTTCTCCACTTCAGCCCTCGGGGCGCTCAGTTTCAATCAAGAGTAGGCACTGCCTGAAGTTCGTTCAAGTTGCTGGCGAGTCGCGCAGTCGCGCCTGACTTACCGAGCACCTGATCACGTGATTTTGAGATATTGGTCAGCAAAAGAGCCATGCTAAAGGCGTTTGTTCAACTTGTCGTTCACCAACCGAAA
>JABAJV010000004.1:30786-147339 GCA_018854895.1 Tricholoma furcatifolium
TTTAACATTCTCTTAGAGATATCCTGGCGATAACATTATTTCAAGCAAGGACAAAACCTTGCAAATTGATTCTAAAATTTCAACTGAGCGGTATTATCAAAAGTCCCTTCTCCACTTCAGCCCTCGGGGCGCTCAGTTTCAATCAAGACAGTAGGCACTGCCTGAAGTTCGTTCAAGCACCTGAGCACGTGATTTTGAGATATTGGTCAGCAAAAGAGCCATGCTAAAGGCGTTTGTTCAACTTGTCGTTCACCAACCGAAAGCCAATCTCCAGTAAATCACTGTTTCTCAATGGCGTCTCATTTGGTGAGGCCTTCTGTTTAATAATGAGGCTTTATCTTATACTGACTTCTCGCAAGGCAAACATTTTTGGTACTGAACAGGATCGAGTTAACTGTTCCTTCTACTACAAAGTAGGTTTTAAAAGTCTGATCAACACCAAATTTCATTTCTATCCTATTAGATTGGTGCCTGCCGCCACGGGGACCGTTGCTCACGCAAGCACATTAAACCCCCATTTTCTCAAACCATCCTTCTTCCCAATGTTTACCACAACCCTGCCCACGACCCCGTTTGCAAGCTCACCGAGAAAGAACTCCAAGAAGGATTTGATGCAGTTTATGAAGACCTCTACTGCGAACTAGCGAAGTTTGGACATCTTCTTGAGCTGCATGTGAGTACTGCTGAACCATTTTTGAATTGCAAGCTACTAAATCATATGGGTAGGTGTGTGACAATGTTGGCGATCATCTAATCGGCAATGTTTATGCTCGTTACGAATGGGAAACAGAAGCTCAGGCAGCTGTAGACAGTTGTAACGAACGGTGGTATGCAGGTATGCAGCTGAATTTGTCTCTTTTCGCAGACAATTAATTTCTCGCAGGGCGACCGTTATACGCTGAGTTATCGCCAGTCACCGATTTCCGTGAAGCCTGCTGTCGTCAAAATGAAAATGGTGAATGCAACCGTGGCGGCTTTTGCAATTTCATGCATCTACGTCTTGCATCAAAAGATCTTGTCTCTTCATTGAGGGCTGGGCAAAGGCTCGAGAGGCGCTTGAATCCCTCCAAGACGGAGGGTGGCGGTGGCGGATGGGAGCCAAGCAAGCGAGAGGGAGGCCGTGGGCGTAGTGCAAGTCCTCGCCGTGGAGGAAACAGCGGAGAAGATAGGTGGACAAGGAAATAGGCTGATAACACATCCCCGCGTGACTGCTCATTAATTTGTTGACTTTTCTTCTTCCGTACAATAGGTTTATCGATGTCCCCTCTTCTTTGAACCCCATGAAGTAACTCACGTTATCTGTAAGAGGTACTTGACTGATGATTTGTTGTAGAGTCACTGTATGGTTCCTTCAGCTCTTCCTTGCGTGTGGTGGAAATCGGCCTATAGTATTCAAAGGGCTCAAGTCCTGTTATTCCCCTCAGACTAACCAACCTTGATATTCCCCACCGTACTTTTGTGCCAGTTGTGGCCACTGCACAATAAATCTAACGCTCGTGTTACAGGGATCGTTTGGCTGTAAACGTAGGGATCGTACCTGTCTACCCAAGGTCTTAGAAGTTTGCCGGAAAGTGAAAGAGATTGCACTCGGGCAAAGGACTCTACGTAGATGATTTGGGAGGCCGGTAATCCAATGAACTGCAACAGTTGTCAGGCTCGTGGAAGCTTTACTAATTGCCCACGTACTTTATGGAAGTATACTATAATGCACAGGATAAAACATGTGCCAGGACCATTCACTATAAGGACATCCGCAAGTGCTGGGCGATGTGCTTGTGTGAATGAAGCGAGCGTGATTGTGTAGATGCTTGCAAAAAGCGACCAACAAGCAGTAATTGGTGTCGTCAATATTGATTGGTGGACTTGGCGAGCACGCGGGATCATTACAATTGAATAGTGCGCGTTTGAGGATTTGGTTGATTCAAGGGATTTAGCCTTTTGGGCGCTGAGAGTATCGCCTTCAGAGATGATGTAAGTGCGCGGAGCATATCGAGTAAAGTCCAAGGCAGAAACGAGTTTTAAGGCCTCAGAGGTATGACCGCCTACATGATTTCCGTTAGATGACAAATGAGCATTGTATGCATAGAAAAACAAACCCGATCCCAGGAAAACTGAAAGACTACAGGTTTTTGAATTAGGTTTTCGTTGTGACCGCCGAGTGCTGGGAAGAATCATGTACACGCGAAAGATCGCAAGAGAAAACAAAAGGAGAACACCCAATGGTGCATTGAGCATATCTTTGACCAAAGCGGCAAGCTTTCGTCCTTGCAAATGCAATGGCCCTGGGTGCTGGCGCTGAGTACTATAGCCACCTTGAACACGTGACTCCGGTATCATTACGCGCCCAACACTTTAAACTGTTCCCATTCCAAAAATCTTTTCAAAGTCGTGTGTAATTTTCCAATCCACTTGACTGTTAGCGCTAATTTATTTCTACTTCAGTTTGATCTCGTGTATTGAGCAATATGGCAACTTCTTTAATGGTGGATACACAGATGGTGGCAGAGTTGAAAAGTGCAATCAAAGAATGTGCTGAACGAGGCCTTTCAGTAGCTTCGAAATGGTGGGCGCGTTTAAAATTCTACACAGTCTCTGAGCTTGAAGTTTGGACCGTGTAGGGCTGCTGAGATGCATTACGCCATTCCAGTTAGCAAGCGAAAGCTTGCCGATTCCTCTGCCCCCTCGCTCGCTCCCTTTTCGACATCCACTCCTGCGAGAGTCCGATCTCCGCCACCGCCAGGGCCTTTTCCTAGCGACTTTTTGGATTCTACTCAGATATCTTCACAGGGCCCATATCTTACACATCCCATCCGCCATCCCCATGCTCCATTACCAGTGGATCAACCCGATGTGAGAGCTTTCGAACACGAATTGGAAATTCAAGACGAGGATCTACTTATGACTGCCCGTGCATGTGTCGACGCAAGAGAATTCACTCGCGCAGTTCACATATTGCGGGATTGCAAGAGTTCGAAGGCACGTTTTTTAAGTATATACAGTCAATTCATCGTAAGTCGCAATATTCTCAGTAGAATGCATGTGTTTGATGACACTTGACCTGAAGGTGTCAGAGAAAAAGGCTCTACGTGATTGGCACGCGCTTGACAGTATGCTCCTTCGATTCTCAGAAATCCAGCATGAAGTTTGATCATATATTTCGAAGGTAACCGACATCAACCACCAGTTCCTGTTAATGATTCACTCAATGAATTGCTCGATTTGGTTTCTACTTCGACTGACCCCTGGCTATTGTTCCTGTTAGCTCAAATTTGAATTTTTCAATCGAGCTATTCACTTCTGATATACAGGAAGGGACTATTTCTTTCCCGTTCATCTCGACGCGAAGAGGCGATTGAAAACATTATTCTATCCATCGCAGGCTTTTCTTGGAACTGGTCTGCATGGATTCTTCTGGGCAGTTGCATCGGCGACAGCGAAGAGGTAGTGTCTGTCGATTACGCGGTTATGCTTTCACTCACATATCGCTTAGCTTTCTTCATTGATTCCTCTGCTTCCTTTAGCACCGAATCATCCATTGGTGCAAATGTTTCAAACAAAGACCTTGATTGAGCTTCACAATCCTTCAGACCACGAGCTTGGTCTCTGTAGCCAGCTTCTGACCCACGACTTCTTTCCGAATAGTCTTTGGATAATGAGTCTCCGCGCTGGTGTTCTCTATCACCTGCATGGTCAGTGTTGTGCCCGATTCGTTCCATATGAATTAATTAATTTTTTGTTAGACTTCGACCAGGCTGAGACTCAATTCGAAAAAATTCTTGCCCTGGATCCATATAGAATAGACGACATCGATGTCTACTCCAATATCCTCTATGTTTCCGACAAAAGGCTTAAACTGTCAAGGCTAGCCCACGAGTTTTTGGCCCTAGACAAGGATCGTCCTGAAGTCTGTTGTCTTGTCGGTATGAATTTTAGTCCTCAGTGCATGCATTCACGACTGTAGAATGACTGGATCGTCCAGGAAACCATTATTCTCTAAGAGCAGAGCATGAAAAAGCGGTGAAATACTTTAGAAGAGCCACACAATTGGACAGAACATATCTCTCAGCATGGACATTAATGGGGCACGAGTACGTCGAAATGAAAAACTCGCATGCAGCTATCGAAGCCTATCGTCGAGCCGTAGGCAAGTTTTTGGTCTCGGCCATAATTTTCTCCGTATTAAAACACAAAAATCCAGATGTTAATCGCAAAGATTACAGAGCATGGTATGGGCTCGGTCAGGCCTATGAGCTCCTCAACATGCACAACTATGCATTGCATTATTATCAACAAGCAACGGCTTTACGGTAGGATATGCATGAATCTGTCTCGTGCCAAAAACTTGATTACTTGAGCAGTCCTTACGATGTGCGTCTATGGCAGGCGCAAGGAATGTGTTACGAAGAGATCGGACGGTAATTTTTGCTGATTTCTGTAGCCTCAATGGAGTAACTCAAAACAATTTTTAGACTTCGTGAAGCTGTCGAATGTCTCAAACACGCTCTCATTCCAGCAGATCCTCATGAGATAACTATCAATTTGAAATTAGCCAAACTTCATTTCGCTCTTGAAGAACCTGCAGAGGCGATGGCATACCACAGAAGGATTGTTGAAGTCTGCCGAGCTGATCGTTGAGTGAATTATCTTTCTCGCTGAAATGAAAGTAACCGCCCCCGATCAGTTCGTCCTGTCCAGGACTACGCCCGGTCAAGTTTGGAAGTTGCTGAGTACCAGATGCGAATAGCTAACGGTGACTTGGACCTTGCGCGTGATTATCTGGAGAGGGTTGCAAATAGCAATGCCGAGGAGGTGGGACGGGCAGCTGAATTATTAAAGAAAGTCAAAGCTGCCATTCAAGCAAGGTCAAGTGGCATGCCGGCTGCCTCGGACGTTGAAACAAAGACAGTAGCTGATGCCGCTGATATGAGCACTGACTCTATTGGGATGGTATGAGAAGGAGACGTGTAGTTGTATCGTTGCAGTTAATGTACAAAACTTGACCAACCCTAAAGCGCATGGTTGGTGGTCACGGGCTTGAGATGTCCAAAGCAAAACAAGCGATAAATGTCGAATGTCCTTGCCTCGTCTTTTCATCTCCAACCCTCGTCCACCCCCACAGAGCAATTAAATGGCGTTTCCCCAGTATTCAGTATTTCAACTCCCCTCACTTTTGCGCCGCCTGTACAGCCATCGTCACCAGGACCCTCTTCATGGCAAACTCGCTATTCAAACATCCATACGTCTGCACCATCTCCAGTACAACCACAAAGGACTAAGGATAGAACACCGGAGGAGCTTGAGCTAACGGAAAAGGCTTCCTCAAGGTTCAAGAAAATTTATTATGATTAAAGACCCAAAGTTGTTTACTTCTCTTCAGGCTTTCATCTCGCCTTGCCTCTGATCACGCCCTTGCACTATCACCCGACGTGGACACGCCTTTTCGAGATACGGAGGACGTGTTACGCAGGCTTCTCCCATACCACGTTTTTCATCAGCCCCAGGAAGACCTGGCCCTGTTGACAAATGTCAAGGGTAAGGGCAAGGCGAAAGAGATGGAGCTCGAGCAAGAAATTGAAGGTGAGATTTATCATACATCTAATTGACCTTTTTTTCACTGTTTGCAAGAAACGAAGTTTGCGTTAGAATGTCACAAGCGGCGCGACGCTTTGCTGAAACGATTTCGTGATATACAAACTCGGCATGGCAAGGTTAATTCAAGCTCTATCGGAGTTGCTACAGGCTCTGAATTGTTGTTTCTTCCAGAGACATTCCCCAGATGATCAAGCTATCCTTATCTCGTCATTGGTTTTGGACGTTGAAAGGTCTGAAACGACCTTGTTAGGGAATGAGCTTCGAACTGCTCGGGCAGAACAAGATCGCCGGGAAAAGGAAAAACGCTTGGCCGCTCGTCCAGCATATTATGCTCCAGGACCTATGCATGCTAGCACAGCGGCTGCAGTGCCAGCACAGTACTATAGAGCATACCCATACGCATATACTCAAGTATATGGTACACCGACGCCAGTCCCCTCAACATCTACTTTTCCAGTATCGCCTGCACCTTCTATTCCTCCGACCTCTGCACAAACGGCCATTCCGGTACAACTTCCAGTTGCGTCTTTGCCTGCACTCCACGCGTTAGGTATCGTGCCCGTTCCCGCTGCATCTCTAGTGGACGGTCAACCACAACCAGCTGCTGTTTTACGCGGATCTACTTCGAATGGGACGATGCTAAGCCTTGAAATCAATGTTTCCTTGCTTCAGTCGGCGCAAATGAGTGGATTGGCGATGGTTTTAAATTCATTAATGTCTAAAAGTAGCGCTAGTGGCAGTAACTACAGTTCTACTCCAGATAAGAGTAGTGTAGGAGGGGGTGGGTCAACATAATTTTATAGTGTTTGGTGGATTGACTGTAATGAGCTTATGGAGCAATCGTGTATACAAATATCACTGTCACTTGTTTTGGTTGTAATATATACAACGCCCTCAGAGGCGACACTCATTCCCCAATTCACACAGCTCTCAAATACTTCTTGCCGCTCTTTTCCTTCCCCTTCTTCCACAGGCCCATGCCCAGCAGTTCTGCCCCAACCCATGGGCCCTTGTCGACAACTAGGCGTCGCGAACGACTGATGCGTATTGGCAGTGGTACAACAATCAACGCAGCCGCTATGAATGGCGCGAACAATGCAAACGTCCCGGATAGTCCAATAGAAGCCCGTACTCCCAGCATATCTGAATCACCAACCGAATACTCTTCGCTTCCTTTCAATGGTACTTCCTACGGCACGTTACCGATAGCACGCAGACGAGACAGCAGTCTTGCTGCACGTCACTCCGGTCAACAGCCTCCATTAGGCCTGTTTCGACGGACTTTAACACTTCCAGTCGATTCGACAGCATCTACTTTTACCTTTTCTCTGAGCAACCAACGGCCCATATCTTCGTACGATACCCCTTCACATTCCAAAGACGAGCCAGATGCGAATGCCAAGGTCAATGGCATTCGAGTTTGGTATTCTTCTTTTTCCTCCATTGATTGGCTTCACGATGCCATAAAGGATTCAGCACGCTTCTCCCGGTTGAGAAAGCGTCAATCTCTGCGGTCACAGGTTCGGCTGGTCATCGACAAAAGCCTGGGCTGGTTCGTAGTGACCATTGTCGGTTTCTTGAGTGCTATCGTCGCGTTTCTCGTCGTCCGCAGTGAACTGTGGCTCTTCGATATAAAGGAAGGTTATTGTCATGGCGCGTGGTGGAACGCAAAGCGTTTCTGTTGCCCTGCTTTGAACGATATCATGGCAACGTCCGAAGAGGAGACTTGTGAAAGATGGAGGTCATGGGTAGAGGTCTTCTCTCCAGAAACAACGGGGTTATCTGCCGATGTTGCAAGATATATGGTTTATGCGGGCATCGCAGTAAGTGTCAAGTTTGTCAGCCTGCTACCATTGTTTTACTAACGCATTTTAGCTGTCGCTGGCATTTATCTCTAGTTACCTTACAATAAGCTTGACAAAGTCTACAACTTTTGTGACTAGAAAGGAATCGGGCGTCCTTTCCCCCGACTTTCCTGGGACAGCTGCAAACCCACAGTCAAATGCTAAGAGGAAAGTTATGTACTATGTAAGTTTCATTTCAACATCCACCTTTTTTTAAATCTTACAGTGCACGATAGGCCGCTGGTAGTGGTATTCCGGAAATCAAAACCATCCTCTCTGGTACGCTGTCATTGGCTAGACCTGGAAAACTTAGTGACTGACTGTGGTTAGGGTTTGTCATACACGGATATCTTGGTGGACGTGTATTATTCACGAAGTCCATCGGTCTTGCTCTTTCTGTGGCATCTGGTCTCTCACTTGGGAAAGAGGGACCATTTGTTCACATAGCAAGCTGTATTGGTAACATTGTTAGCAGATTTTTCAGTAAATACGAGAACAATGAAGGTGAGTATACCCCACATCTTTTTATTACAATTAATAAACTTGTCATTCAGCCAAACGTCGCGAAATTCTAAGTGCTGCCTGTGCTGCTGGCGTTGCTGTTGCGTTTGGTGCACCTATAGGAGGGACCTTATTCAGTCTAGAAGAGGTTTCTTACTTTTTTCCTCCAAAGGTCGGTGTTTCTTCATTAAAACCCCAGCAATCGCTGATGTTCTTATCAGGTTATGTGGAGAAGGTTCGTCAGATTTGCTATTATGAGCAGCATATCCCAATATCAGCAGCTTTTTCTGTGCTATGATTGCAGCTATCACCCTAAAGGTTTTGGACCCATTTGGGACCGGAAAACTTGTTTTGTTCCAAGTAACTTATGGAAAAGTGAGGTGCTAGCGCAATTTGGACATTGATTTTTCCATTAAGCCCCATTAGGATTGGCATGCGTATGAACTTTTCCCTTTCCTTCTTCTCGGGGTTTTTGGAGTATGTGGGTTCACTTTCAAAGCGATAAGCCATGTTTGACGTTTTCTTTTAGGGCGTATATGGAGCTTACTTCTCGAAGCTTAACTACTCTTGGAGTAAGCATATTCGGAATAAGACGTGGCTGAAGGCGCATCCTATAGCCGAAGTCCTTATAGTACGCCTTTGCATTTTTATTTCATTTTTGCCCCTTACTCATGGACCGTTTTGGCAGATCACTGCGATTACGACGGCCCTCGCCTTTATCAATCCATTTACTCGCATGGGTGGCACGGAACTTGTTTACAGCCTCTTCGCCGAATGTCATCATGATTTTCCAAATCAGCATGCGGGTCTGTGTTCTGTCAACTTCCATACGTTCGATGGTATATGGCCTGTTATCAGCGCGGTTTCCGTTGCAATGGTTGTCAAGGCCTGCCTCACGATTGTAACTTTTGGCATCAAAGTTCCTGCGGGCATTTTTATTCCATCCCTCGGAGTCGGCGCTTGTGCTGGACGAGTGATGGGAATTGTAATGAAATGGTTGCAATATCGAAAGCCTGGAGCGAAAATATTCCTGATGTGTACGGACGATGAAGACTGTATGTGTCTGTTGCTTATTTGCATACTGCAGGACATCCGTTTGACTGGTTTCTCAGGCATCATCCCAGGTTTGTATGCCATGGTGGGCGCTGCAGCTACCCTGTCAGGCGTTACTGTAAGCCATTTTGGTCTCCTATTTTACCAGCTGTTTGATATATTTTTAAGCGCACTACGGTTTCATTAGCGGTCATTATGTTTGAGCTCACGGATACCCTCACTTACGCGGTTCCGGTCATGCTATCAGTTCTTGTAGCCAAAACGGTTGCCGATGCTTTAGAACCGAAAGGAATCTACGACCTTGTCATTGAACTGAACCAGTTACCATATCTTGATTCAAAGCACGAATATCTCTGGGGCAACCTTCAAATTAATGACGTGGTAAGCATCTCAGTCCCAATGCATTGTGTCAAGCTGCTCAGTACCGAGCTGCCAACTAGACTGCTCGTGATGTAGATGTCATCAGACTCGATCGCACAAACACGGTAGAAACTCTACGAGACCAACTTCTTGCGTTGATGGAGTCTGGAAACGATGATGGTGGCTTCCCTATACTACGAGGATCTGATGACGGCGGTCTGCGGATGGTAGGCTACATCGGGGTAAGCGAGCTGGAACATGCGTTGAGTCCGTCTATTTCTTTTGGCTTTCTCAAATCTTTGCACTGACGTTCTCCTTGCAGGCCTAGTTGCAGACGGGGCCGATACTGAAGTTCATTTCCATACCACATACACCCATTTCAACCCCGCCTCTTCAATCTCGTCCCTCATGGATGAGAGTGAACGTCAGGAACATGATTTGTTTGACTTCAGTGATTACATGGACCAGGTAGGTCAATTCAAGTAGGACGTGTGTATTTTGTGCTCAAAATTATCGAATGGAAGGCGCCATTGACTGTACAGTCAAATTCACCACTGGAGATGATACATCAATTTTTCGTCAAACTTGGTGCTCGATATGTCGTTGTCACAGACACAGAAGGGTTATGTCAGTTAAAATCTTATATCTTTGACGTATCTGTGCTGATTACTATGTAGATGAGGGTGTTATTGACAAGAAGACATGGATTGCATTCCTTGCGGATTTGGAAGAAAAGTAATGGAGGCCGGTCCAGGACTTTTCAAGGGCTTTGTGTCTTTTCCACAGATCGACTATAGTAAAATAAGGTGACTAGTAGTAGTACCATGAACGTTAACCATAAAGGCTATATTACGAAGCCAGAGTTGAACGCTGCAGAGAACCTTTTTGCGACGGTGATCATCCTCGTTATGAGCTTGGTTCTCAAGTTTAAAAAATTAATATCCTAACTTCAAATATTTCCAACCTCAACTGTCAAAGTTGCGTCAACGTCCCGCAAAAAATTCGGGATTCATATTTGTAACTATTTGACAATAGGCTGGGAGAATTTCCCACACAACTTGGATCCAAGCTCTCCTCATCACGACGATGGCTGGTCTCGGCGTTCCGGTAAAACTTCTGCACGAGTCCTTAGGACACATCGTTACCGTGGAACTCAAGACCGGGCAACTTTACCGTGGAAAGCTTGCAGAAGGTACATTGCACAATCCTAACTCTCAATTCTTGTTCTCATTTGTACCTCCCCAGCTGAAGATAATCTGAATATATCTTTGAAGGATATTACTGTGACTGGACGTGATGGACGCGTGTCTCAACTAGATCAAGTCTATATTCGAGGAAGCATGGTGCGATTCTTCATTGTTCCAGATATGTTGCAGAATGCGCCAATGTGAGTAGTCCATATCTTCAATTCTTCAATCAATAACTGAGACCAACGGGTGTCAATAGGTTCAAAAGAGTGGGACCTAATGCTATGAGGGGCAGGGGTATCGGTACAGCGCGTGGTCGTGCGACAATCATGAGAGGTGCGTATTTGATCTTGGTTGAATCTGCATGCGTTGACTGACTGAGATTTTTTTTCTGTTCTTAGCCAATGGTAAATTGAATTCGTTTATAGAACGCCCAAGCAACTTATTCATTCGAAAATTTAGCTCGCCGTGGACGTGGCGTTGCACCCACAGCCCGGGGTATCAGACGGTAAAGCAGGATACTTGCTTTGAAAAGTCATTTCTCCTTTCTTGTAATAAAAGATGTATATCTGACAGCTCATACCATAGTGAGTATCGATGTTGTATAAATCTGTGCTACTCGATAAGTTACACCATACGAGGTTTAGCGAGTGCTAAAATGGAAACATGTGTTCTTTGTGTGGTTAGCACAAGTAGGGTTTGACCTGAGTTTGACGGGTAGTTCCTGCGATACGTAAATTCTTGGCTGGACATGTCTCAGGGGATTGCCGCCGCCACCAGCTGTACCGTGACATCGATTATCCAATTCAGAAATCGGAGACACGTCCCTTGAAACTCCAGTCTCCCTCTGAGTCTTCTCCCCACTTTTTGACCGGTTCCTGCTTTGGACCTCCCTGCTCTCCTGTGAGTGGATTGACGTCGCCCTCGAAGTCCGGACGGAGTGGTGTGCGAGCGTCTGGATGAAGAGCTAGGTCTGCATCTGACTGAGTGTTGGATGCGATAGGGTTACGCTGCAGCTCTTCGAATTCGCGTTGCTGTTTCTGAGGAAGTGGGGGAGGAGCGGGTCTAGAGAAAGTTGCTAGAGAGCGACGGGCAAGAAAGCGAGCGAACATGTTGAATTAAAGGAAGTTTGTATTACGCAGCCGCGGTAAATAAATTTTGAATTTGTAACATACACCATCGTAATACACGTGAACCCGAACAAGGAAACGCAAAGTATATGGCCAGGCCATTAGTCTTGCTCCTGCATGGAACCCAGCGACATTCTCTATCACAGACCCCCCTCTAATCCACCTTACAAGAAAAGGAACGTTGACCGTGCTTGTGATGCCTGTAGACGTCGCAAGACAAAGTGTGATGGTTCTCAGATGCCCAACCAGCGCTGTACAAATTGCAGCCAGGCAAGTAGGCCCTGCACTTATGAGTAAGTTCTCTCTTCATTGTCCAATCTTTCCGTCATTCAACCTTCTACCTAGTGAGCCTTCAAAGCCTCGTGGGCCACCCAAGGCGTAAGCTGACGTCCATCCCATCCCTATTTGTTCTTACATCGTCATCTAGGTATATAACTGGACTTGAGGACGAAGTTGAGAAGCTTGAGGCTCTTCTAAAGCAGGTCAGACATCTTCATTTGTTGTTGCCGTCGTCTAAGTTATCTTTTCAATCAGCTGCATCCGAACGGAGATTATTCAAAGCAACTCGGCCCCCCCGTCGTAAGAGACTCCTGGAAAGATGATGCCGATACACAACAGCCTTTATGGTCCAACTCTCTACCCGTCGAAGTCAGGGTTTCCATTCCTTTAACGTCTGTTCTAGACGACACCGATCAAGATAGCTCAGAGGAAATACTCGATGTTTTAGAACTTCCCATCCACGGAGAAAGGATGCAGAAACTACAGTTGCGCGGCGATGAAGAGCCTCTACCAAAGGAATCTACCGAACACACATATGCTCGCTTTCACGGAAAGAGCAGTCCTGTAGGCCTTGTTGGAGTGACACAGATGTTCAAAATGATGCATCTCCTCGACCATGGCACCAAACATGATGCTCGCCTGGACGGCTCAGATTATGCCGGGTCGATTCCCCGCAGCAAGTCTCCGGCATTTCAGCCTACCCATTACCGTCCAAAATTTTGGAAGATGCCCGAGGTAGGCGGTGTATGTGTCTGCATTTATCAGCCCTGAAACTTTCGATTGCAGAGAGAGCGCCAATGGGAACAACGGGACATGAACGTCCAGAGTTTAATTATGCAGCTTTTGTCTGCGTTCCCTCCCGCAGATCTGATACCGGAGCTGATGCGCGTATATTTCCTGCATTCCAACTGCCCTCTTCCCCTTCTACATCGTCCAACTTTTGAACGGCAATGGAAAGAGAACCTACATCATACCAATGTTTGGTTCACCGCCGTGTGTTTAGGTGTCTTTGCCATCGCCAGCAGATGGTCAAGTGATAGTAGAGTCGTCCCTGATGGTGCTACTACGCCTTCAGGGAGTCCAGACTGGTCTCTTGCCGGATGGAAGTATTGCAAGGCTGGAATAGGTCAGGGGTTCATCTTTATTGCGACCCCTAACTAACTCATTCTTCTACAGGCCTTCTCGAAGTCAGACGTCGTCTGTTCTGTCCAACAACTCTATTCGAGCTTCAGTCTTTTTCGGTACATTTTCTCTGATAACTTGCCAAGTATTACGTTTCTTACACGTTCTCCAGCTGTTTTCTACTTATCTTCGGGACTCTGCCCATCGACCCTTAACGTGGGTTCTCGTGGGATGTGCCATTCGGAAAGCGCAAGATGTTGGTGTTCACCGGAAAAAGGTTCATGGGCGCGAACCCACCGCGGAATCCGAACTTTGGAAGCGAGTATTTTGGTGTCTTGTCATCCTCGATCGGTTTGAATCTGCCGTCACAGGCCGTCCAGCCCTTGTTGGTGAAGAAGAGTTAGTCTATATTCTTTAGCTGCACACCCCACGCTGATGAAGATTAGCTTTGATGTCGATCTACCTCTTGAAGTCGATGACGAGTACTGGGAAGCCAATGACTCGGGTGTAACATTTCAGCAGCCTAAAGATGTGCCAGCAAATAAAATCATATCGTTCAACCAGATTATCAAACTATCTAGGAACCTGGCTTTTGCATTAAAAACTCTTGTACGTTCAGTTTTCTCTTCCTTTTCATGAGTCAGATGTTCAACCTTTTCTTCATCCTGAAGTATGCTGCTGACAAAGAAAGAATTCTTTCCGGATTATCTCCTTCAAGTTGGCGGAGAGCAATACTTAAACATATCTCCGCAGGCCTCGAAGGATGGTACAAAGGAGTACCAGAACACTGTGCGTCTTCTTTGGTTGTATTTCGTGCAACGATTTGACCGGTTTCTAGTAAGCTGGTTACATCAAACCGAAAATTCCCCTCACAAAGTGGACGCGGCGGTGCTGCATACCACCTACCGTCTCATTGAAATGCTCATCTACCAGATGTTCATTCCGAATTTTATCACTTCCTCGTCAGCTTTGTCAGAGTTCAATGATCACGGTAGACTTTCGCCTTCGGATGTAGCGCCGTTAGACCTCTGTGTCGACGCCGCCCACGACTGTGCCAACATATCTGATCGCCAGAACCTGATAGCGCTCTCTACTTGGCCCATTTATATCTATGCTTCTCAAGTAGCGTCAACGATACTATTAATCAAAATCTGGAGTGTAAAGATGCAAGAGAAAGCTTTGCATGCTCGAGGCGTCGAGGATGTCAAGCCGCCTATGGTGACCCTAGAGCCTCTCTACAAGAGCTTGAAAATTCTTTCAAATATTTTAGACATGGCCGAATGTCGCTGGGGCTTTGTATCTCCATATCTGTGAGTCAATTACACTATAGAAAGGACGAAGACGCAGCTAATGTATTATGCATGCAATAGACAGGAGTTCAGACGTGCCTTGCCAGATAATCTTCCCGACGAAATTCCTCTTCCAGATGTAGCCAATAAAAACGACGTAGATTGCCCAGCATCGCATCTGGAATTAGAAGATCCCTCGTATCCAAACCTGGTTCAACCATCCCCGCAACAACCTTTCTCAACAAATTCACTTTCTCAATCGGCGTCATCTCACCAGCCACCCCGGCGCTCACAAAATCGGCTTTCGTACTCCTCTGAGTCGTCATACTCACTGCAAAGTGCATCGCAACCTGCTCAGTCGCTGCCTTTTAACGAAGCCTCAAGCGCGCAACACGTGCGCGCGGAGGGGCGACATTCGCAAGATCTACCTTCGATAGATTACTTAACACCTACCGAGTATCGACTTCGACAGCACTCGACTGACGGGCCACTCACTACAAAGCTGAATGATGACGTTATCGCCCCATACAATTCAAATCGTCGGAGACTCGACGAAGACCTAGCACTGCCTTCTCTGTATGACCGATCGAAGCTTTCTTCCTTGAATGACAGTAGTCCAACTCTTCCCTCCTTTAATCCTCGTACACTTCACCCGATTAGGTCTCTTCCTTACCTACGTCACCCCGTTCCCTTCACTTCCCACGACAACAATGCTCACAGAACCCGCGAGGGGCTAAAAACGGACGCCGGCAGGCATGGTGACTCTGCTGGCACTACTGGCAGTCTGACTCAGAACATCGACATTACTATACTGGGGCACAGCTACCCACTCAAGCCCAATGGTCTGAGTACAAAGCAGGATCGGCGTCATGCTTCACAGCCAGAGCGCGTTATTGCGCCACATGATTGGCCAGCAAATTCCAACAAGCCATGTACACGGCCTGTGCTGGATACTGATATATTGTCTCACAAAAATTAATTGCCTGTCTTCGACTTGCTTTCCAAGGTTTTATTGGACTCCACATGTACAAATCATTCTCACGCATAGCATCAATCGTATTAATTTAACGTTGTACTTTGTAACCCCTACTACCCTACTAGTCCCTATAGCTAATTTCATGTACTAGCTATCATCTTATTTCCGGGTATAGGCCTTGTAAATACTGCACGCAAAAGAACATGCAAAATCAATATGTGTATGCTCATAATCTATAACGGTGGTAACATGTGTGTATGCGAACTAAAGGTACAACAAAATGGGACGTTAGACAACTAGGAAACAATGAGTGAGCTCTTGCAGCTATGAAACAAGATAATAAAAACATACGAAGGACAGCGTTTATACAGCCATCGTTTTCGGGATTGTTGGTGATCTGGGCATATTTTCCAAATACCACCTTTCCTCCTGTAGTGACCATTCCAAGTTCGGAAACGTTGACTTCTATAACAGTGCCCTTGGTCATGACGCCCAACTGTGTGTACATTGGCGACTGGGGATTTTTCTTTACGCCCAGGATCTGTAGCTGAAATGTTGCCTTGAGATCAGCTACGTCAAAGTTAGCTTAGTTACCGGGGCATCGAAATCGATCGACGTACGATGCGTGACATTAGCCTTTTTGTAGCGCAGTGCCATTGGGCGGATGAATCGTTCCATCTTCACAGGTTTCCTAGTGAAACCCTCTCCGACGAACGTAGCCTTGGTCACCATACGCTTCCATGCCTTACTTTTGCTCTTCCCCGTCTTCATAACCTTAAACATCTCATCCTCTGCGATCCCCCTGACTTTCGGCAATGGTACGGCGTACTTAGCAGCCTTGTCTTTTCGTTTCTGCTTGATCGCACTTGAGAGAGCCTTGGCATCCTTCTGGCCTTCACGATCGAGAAGATATGTAGGAAGAGCACCATCTGGAACTGTGGACGAGTCTGCTTGCTTGACATTCCGTTCGTCGTGAGCCTTGAGGGTTTTTTTGAGTTGAACCTTCTCGGCATGTCGTTTCGCATGCAGGAGCTTAGCCTTGATACCGAAGGCCTTTTGAGCAAAAGCAGAGGTTTTGTGGGCTGCTCGAGCCTCGCGCTTGCGTCTGAAAAAGGAGGACGTCAGTAGCTACCTTTGTGGCTGTAAAATAAATGTTCGTACTTGCGCTCAAAATGATCTAACCGCCGACCATGGCGTTTGATGTGTTCCTCAATATATTCGTTCTGACAAGGACAAAAGGTGAGATATGTTTAATGACTTTGGCGATGATAGTTTACCTGGGGCTATAATAGACGGAATCAGTATGAATCTAGCAAGTTCGACGGAGGACTGACCATGGACGAAAAGTTGAGGGCGGATAGCAAACAGGAGACAACAAAGAAATAGATGAGTGAGCACGTGGTCTGTACTTGCGCAGAGCATCCATGTGGCACGAGTCCAGCAATTCCTACGCGTCTTCTTCACAAAATTCTTATTATGCCCAGCCTGTAGTACCAGAACCGCAGCTACAGTTCTACTCGCCTCAGCCATCGTCAGATCCCAACTCTTTTTATCCTGGTTCGCGTCCAAGCTTAGATGGCAATGTTGGTGCGCAAGGCAGCATCAATCAACAGAACCTCGCTCCAGCATATGGAGGAAATATTCAGCCCAGTGGTGGATGGTGGACGGCATTTGGTACTGGTGGTTTTGAGGGCGAGCCGCCCTTGCTAGAAGGTGTTGCTCTTACAATCTTGGTCCATGCACGTCATAGCTCATACGTGTCGGCACAGAACTCGGAATTAACTTCCAACATATACGCGACAAATCAATGACTGTACTTAACCCTCTCCGTGGCGTCGATGCGCGCATAATGGACGATGCGGACATGGCCGGTCCTATAATATTCGTTTTCTGTTTTGGTATTTGCCTGCTCTTTGTGCGTATGACACAATCAACCCTTTGTTATTTTCTCACCTTTTTTTGCAGTCCGGAAAACCCAACTTTGGCTATATATATGGCGTCGGTCTCTTTGGTTCAGCCTCAATGTACACCCTTTTGAACCTCATGTCCGAGCGAGGGATAGATGCATATCGTGTCGTTTCTGTTCTGGGTTACTGTCTGTTACCCATGGTTGGAGTCAGTGCAATCAGTGTAATGATGGTGTTGGAGTGCGTATTATTCTCTCTCCATTACAATTTAGGTACTTATATGTTCGCAGTGGGACATTTGGATATCTGCTATCAATACTTTCCATCCTATGGTGCACATACTCGGCGTCAGGGATATTTGTTGCTGTGCTCCAAATGTCTGATCAACGGTTACTTGTTGCTTACCCAGTTGGTCTGCTGTATGGCTGTTTTGCACTCCTGAGCGTTTTCAATGGGTCATCGGGCGGAATAGCATAGTTTACTTATTAATAACATACACATGGACCCCGACATTAGTCGTCAAAAGATAAAGATACAAAATAGGTTGCTAAGGTAGACGGGATGTTAAACGATTCATTGAATGCTTGATAGCAATTGCCTGCTATATATTTTCAGCAGGGCCTCCATGATTTCTTCTAGTGGCCGTGTTGCATATTCGTTGACATATTGTGGTAGCGCATCTTCTAGGTTGAAGCCCGCCTTTTTCATAAAGAATGGATGCATGACATCCGGTGTGGCTTCTCCTAGTTGTCGCATTGTCAATCGCTCGATATGTCGTGTGCGAGGCTGATACACAATCTCCGAAGGCTTCTTTAGCATTGCTGCTTGAGATTGGATCGAGGGGAAGTCCTGGAGTCCAGGAGACAGGCCACGAGGAGTCGAAAGTGTTGAGCTAGTGGGAGAGAGAAGTCCTGCCGGGCCGCCCATTGAGGATTTGAGAGCCGTGGTGGGTGAGAAGGGCGAAAAGGGCCTTTGTGCAGGGCTTGGCATCGTCGATGATTGCGGTGACGTGACGACGATATTCAACGGCTCTGGTGGCGGCTTCTTTTTCTGCCCGCCCTGGGTAGAACTAGTATTGAGAAGAGCTCTCCAGTCTGTTGAAGCCTTCACCTGTTCCATCTCCCTTGTGAGGTTTTTCCTCAGGACGGTGAGCCATGAATAGAGGGCTACGTTCAAAGTGATATAGATGTCCTGGTATTCACGTTCGTCTTCTTGCCGTACAAATTCGCTGTGGAAATCATAGACGAGAGTCGTGACCGAACCCTCGACCTGTTCTTCACTGATCATGTGCATGGTCATTGAAGGTAGGCCCACGATAGTCGCCTCTGAGGCACCGCGTAAAAGCGATGCCAGCCACTCTCTCCCATCTGACAAAGCAGAAGTCTGAGGATGTCCTAGACCAGTGAATTTTGAAATGATCATGGATGAGAAAGAAAGAAGCAGGTCGCGTTTTCCGGCTGCAGGTTCTGATTCTACCAGGCGGTTTAGACGCGCCTTAACATCGCGACCAATGAACTGCGCAATTTCCAGGTCATCCATTGTCCGTGGAAAAACGACCAGACGAAGGAAATCAAGCTCGAGGCTCATGTGCTGCATTATAACGTAGTTCAGTTCATTCTCAGCCTCCTTGAAGCGGCTACGGGCTGAGGTCAACATTGCCTCAGCGACAGCGGACAAAGGATTATCGGGCTTGGGGGTTCGTGTTATTCTAAAAGCCTTTGATTCCCGACTCGCGCCCAATCGTTGGGCGTCTAGATTGGCTCGGAATTTGTTAATGTAAGCCAGTAGCTTTGGAATGGTGGCGACTGTGGCGACTGCAACGATATCCGGACTTCTAACTGTAAAAGAAAGTTGGAGAGGTTTGGTCTCGGAACGTGTTCGTTGCGCCGTTGAAGACCAATCGTCGAATATTTTTACCTCTAGAGGCTCGGCACTATTCATCTAATTAGCATTTATACCCACAGAGATGTTCGTACATCCATACCGATAGTGTAGCAATTTCTGATGATCAGACTCGAGGGATATAACCAGAGGCCCGCTGGTCATATTGAGTTGCAGCATTTGGTTTCTCCTCTCGCTAGTCATGCTATCTTCGCTTCCCCGAATGGTTTCGAAAATACACTTGGATACGTAGGCGTGACCCGCTACGTTCCCTTTGGCAGTGATCGCGAGGCTATCAACGAAGACTGAGAGTTCACTGACAATTTCTGTCAGCTTGGTCCGCATCACAGCGTCCTTCAGATCGAGTGTCATGATGCTAATCGACTGTCCCAGATCAGCTTCCAAAGTTATGCCTCGAATGCGGATAAGTATTATGGTAGTGAAATGCTGTTTAGATGCTCTGGGTATCGATGTTGTGCTTCCTGATGTCTGGGTGGATGTCTTTGCGGTAATTGGAACAGGCGGGCTATTAAAAACTGGAATGCGATCCAACCAGACAGCTTTGAAGCACAAGATGTCCTGCAGGCGTGAAAACCGAACAACTCCCAAGAATTCTGTATCCAAGACAAGGGAGACGAAGTTGCCCAGGATGCCCACGTCATCATCAACTTTGGCGAATGCGACTGAAAAAGCGAGATTCCGTGCGTCCAGTCTGACACAATCCTCACTCAAGAAGCCGTGTTTGAGTCCGAGGGTCAAACCACCCACACACCCTGTAAATGTGACTTTACGAGCACCCGGAGACACGTTGACAACGAAACCTCCACTATCCCAGTGCAGGCCAGCTATCACATTAACGTCGGGTTGGCAAGTCAACTCCAATTTGGATTGGTCGATACGGAGACTGAAGCTGACGCGTAAAGTTGACGTAGGATCTACAAGGTTTTGTGTCTGGTTGGACATTGTCGAGTTTCCAGCAAGGGCGGGGGTAGGAGGTGCCTGAAGGCTGATTCGACGTAGACGAGCCTCAATATGGTTGACAAGTTCAGTAAGGAAGGGAAGCAATGTCGGTCGCAGTGTGTTCTGACTTGAATGGACCGTACTTTTAAACATGAGGATGGAGGGCTCTGGATGACCCAAAGCATTGGTTTTCTGAGATATAGGTGCCGCCCGATATTCTGTCCAAACAGAGACGACAGGTAAGTTGAAAGCTTCCGCACCGATCTCCATGACCTGCTCATCAGAGAGCTCTTGTTGACTGTATGGGTGAGCCCTGGTTCGATAGAGCCTGCTTGCAGCACCGCTGTAAAGCCGGACTTTACCGCTGAGGAAGGTGAATGATGCGAATAAGTTACTTGTGGGTAGCGCTGTGCGAGGGCTTTCGACCTTGAGCTCTTTTTCCACATCATCTCCTTCTAGAGCGCTAGGTGTGCGAGGAAGACTGTTCGATATTTTTTCCATCCGATCTTTTCCTTGACGATAAACGTCAATCAACGAAAAGACGTAGGAAGGCATACTCGAGTCAAGGTCAAGAATGAAGCCACTGACATCGGCTTGAACATGGATATGGCGTAACGCGGCCGAATGAGTTGATCGAAGCTGAGCTTTCATTTCCGGATAAATGAGCCTATTTCTGGTGATGTGGTTTTCTCCAGAAAAGTCGTCATGGATGGATTGCCGGAAACTGATCATGAAATTGAATGAGAGCCAAAATTACCAAGGGACAATACTCACCGAGAAACAAACTGGAATGAGAAAAGCTTCATCTCGGCTTGGCCGGTAAGGCCTCGATGTGTTCCGAATTCAATGGATTTGATGGATAAAAGCACGGCTGGTACAGCAGTAGAGTCTCTACTTCCCGTCCTCGGGAGCTGAAGGTCTTGATCATGTGTAAGAGGAAATGCCACCCCTATGTTTCGAGTCGCAACATTGATGATATAACTTTGCAGCCACGGCCGTGTATCCGCAAGTGTGTCCTGGGCACCAACCTCGAAGGTTTCCAATATGCGGCGTGTTTTCTCCTTGAAAGCAGCAAGTTCCGAAGCCCGCTGTTCTTTACGATCAAGCATTTCTGCCTAAGTTGCGGTTTGAGCAATATTTCCAAGAACGAAAGGGGTTCACATGCCTGAAGGTGGTCGATGAAATCACCAACCTCGCCAATAGAGCTAGGCTGCGCAACGGCGTGCATCTTGGTGACTGAAACCTGTACCACTGTGCTAGATGCATCTCCGACGAGCTGGTTGCAGCCTTCGACTTTGAAATCGATAATTACAAAGGCTGAGCAATGACTTCTGTTGAAACCTGCATAGTTGGGACGAGCAGCGCCTCTAGATGCTAGAGAAAATGCCAAGTCCGACAATTCTACATTCCACTTGAGGCCAGAGGAATCGTTGATCCCCCCGCCGATGTCAAGACATTCAAAATAAACAGTTGACGCGGGGCCTTCTAAACCAATACGAAATCCTCGCATCTTCACGAAAACACTGTATGTCAAGGGATTTTGCGTCATTTTAGGTTTTTTTGAAGGTGCCTTTCGAACATTGGTTTCCTGAACCAACGTGACAAGGTCGTGGAAATCTTGTCCAAATTTCTGTTGGACAACTAGCAAGGTATCCCAGTACGAAGGCTTGACTTTGAGGTCTGCAAAATCTATCATGACAAGTGTATGGATGCCAGATGCATCATAACGCCCAGTAGCAGACAGTGGAGGGAGCCCAAGCTTAACACGTGTACGAGGTTCTTCATCACGGGCGTTTGGTCTCGAAGATATGCTGAGAATGACGGACACGATCTGCAGACCAAAGATGTAGCCTGCAATCGGGGTGGTAGATGAGCCAAGATGGGCTGTAGCATTGTTTGCTTCCCAAGAAAGCCATGTCCCATGCATGACCTGAAGAGCGATGCCAGCGTGGCAGAGCTCCCCTTGTATCTGAAAGCTTGGATATCCTGAGGATGAACGATGTAGAGAAGGAGAAGTAGATTTAGCAGGTGTTCTCTGGATTTCAGACAAAAGGGCTTGAACGGTAGCTTCGATACCAGGGAGGAAATCTGCTCGCCACTCCTGGATGAAGCGATAGAGTCGTAAGGCGCTTCGTGGAACAAGCAACTGGACATCCTTTACGGAAAAAATGAGGCGAACTTTGGCTTTCGCTGTTGGTTCTCCACGTAGAACAGTACTGATCCTCCCGGACAGGAGTTCAAGTGAAGCGAGAATATCTTGGACATCTTGCTTCGTCGCCTTGGACGGTGAGCGCGCTCGAATGAAGATCTCGTTGAATAGGATAGAGAGGTTCATAGAACGAACCTCAGAAGGTCTAGGTTGAAGCATCAATGATGACGCTCCACGAATTTCTGATATACCAAATTCAAAAATCAGGTTTTCTGCCGCAGCTTGGATGCGAAAATGCCCCAACGAAAAAAGTAAATCGTTACAGACAATCTTGGGAATTTGAGAAGACCTGGAGGCACTGCTAAGTGACGAGGACGGAACAGATTGGATAGGCGAAGATGCAGATAAGTGTCTTCTAACTCGCAAAACGTGTTGAGCAAAGACCATGAGATGGGGCGAAACTGTGAGCGAAATGTCACCAAAATGCACTAAAGCTGATGACTTCAAGATATTCTGGGGGCGAGTCTCCCTCAGGGATGTCTGTGACATGCTGGTATGATTGAGGGAAGGCAACTGAAGAACGTCGTCGGCGAGTATGCGTATTCCGACGTCCACATCAGCAATAACGAGTTCACTTGGAGCTGCGTTAGTTGGATCCAGAACCACCACTGCCAGTCTGGAGAATCTGAAAGAAAGAGACCTGGAAACAACTGGGGTATAACTAGCTGACGTGATGGAAGGATCGCCAAGTTCAAGCATCGGGAAGAAGGGTCCTAAAGATGACAAGCTATAGGAATCAGGATCCAAGGCAACCAGGCGAGTCTCGAGGGACTGAATTAAATTGTCCCGGTCAACATTTTGCGTCTTGTTCTGTCCGGACCCAACAATTCCTCGTTCGTGAGATTGTAAATGCCAAAGACAGTCTCTGAGGTGGTATAGGAATCTGAAGGTAGTGTCGGTTCGTAATCTGTGGGGGATTCCACTTTGCACGAGATAAGAAGGCTGGATTGTCGAGAGAGGGTCCACAGCCGCCCTATCTCCTGAGTATCTAATGATATCACTGACGACGCTTTGCTTGAATGATGATGAGAATTGCTTCCAATTTTGAAGCAAATTAGTGAGTTGCGCTATACTATGTGTCAGAGCAAGGCCAGCAGCCACTGTGTATTCCGGCCCCAAGTGACCAACGCGGAAAGTGCTTTGTCCCCATTCAATTGCGAGGGACTTCTCGCCGAAGGAGAACCGAAAGTCTTTGATGTCATAGTCGAAGACGAAATTATCCGGGGATGCAGGCTGGATAGTTTTCCTATCAAGTGATACGTCCAATGTGAGTGAAGACCATCCAATCCTAGTATCGACTGAGAAGCAATGCTTTGCCATCAGACCGCAAATCGATATTCTATGAAAGTTCGCATGAATCACGGCGATAGCATCCAATACAGAGGAGTCCTTGGTTTTGGGAGGAACATGGGATACTATGGGATGCCCATCGGCCGTCATGATACGGTGCAATAGCTGTACTGTCAACGATGGTATCGAAACATCGAAATGGGTAGATGATTTCGCTTGAGAGGAGCACATTTGTCGAAGGTGTTCAATCACCATGTCGTCCAGATGTAACTCAGGGCACGGAGTCTAAACAAAAACAGAGTCAATACTAATGAACAAGTCAAGTACAAAATTCATACATTTTTTTTGCTGTCTAACTCAAAAAGAGCTGCCGCTTGCAGAACCAGGGGCGTAACTTTGAGAGTAACAGGTTTTACGCCTGTGAGCCGCAGATAGGTGCAGTCTTCACTGTCATCGGAAACTCGAGTGGTCGGCTGACTTTCGCCCTCTCCCCACAGTCCGTTCTCCTTGGATGAAGATAACTGGGGACAATCCTGACTTCAAGTATCAGCACCAAATGCGAATCGAGAAAAGCCTCCCGACTCACCCGGACTAAAACAAAAGGGCAGCCTTCCCAAAGATCAGGAGATTCTAGAAAGCGAGTTCTATAGTGGCGAGTGATATCGGAATAATGTCGCAAGGTCGAATCTTTGGTCGAGTCAATATCACCTTTGCCTCCAAAGTTAATCAGTTATACATGCTTTGAGCGGTATGATTACCTTCAAGATCAGACCAATCGCTATCTGAGCTTGCATCGGTCAGGTCTTCGTCATCGGACTCGTCTCCGCTGCTCATGTTACGATTATCTTCATATGTGGAACGTGGAACTGGCGTCGAAGAACGAGTTTTTCTGTGAAGATTTCAGCCGGTTATTTCTCTCAAACCTTAGAAAACTCACGCGAGACGAGCATCGCGGTCAGCTTCAGATATACCCTCCTCAGCGTCCGAATCAGAATGCTGGATTACGCTCCTCTGTGGTTTTCGAAGTGTACTCAGTCTTGCTTGGGCTGAAGCTGCAGATACTGCATGCTGAACCCGTTCAGCTAGCCTGGGCTGAGGCAAGTAGACTCCGTTTTTATGGGGCATAATTTCTACAAAAAAAAGAATAAACAGACAGAACGGAAGTTTGATGTAAAATTGAGTCACTTGGAACTTCTCTAGCATTTGGAGTTCGTAGGGAAGCAACCAGTAGCCCAGCTCGACCAGTGAAGCGGTCTTGCTCCTCGACGAAAGCGATTTGATCTCGAGCCTTTAAACGATAATTGCGCGGAGCAGAATATATATCCAGGTAGGCGTCAGCAGAGAAGTTCATTGCCTCCAACCAGCGCTCGGTATGAGGATGAGACGATAACAAAATCTTCACACAAATCTCAGCAACTCTAAGGCCAGTCGTTTTTCGGTGATATCGTCCTCCAAGATCATTGCTGTCCATCTTGACGCCTCGAGGCAAGTTGACAACAAGAGCTGCAGAGCCTGCTCGCCATGTTATATCTAGAGATTTGAGTGACAACTTGAGGAAGGTCACTATCACTCTCGGTCAGATAAGACCATAGCGTGCCGCATGGATGTCTTACCATCAGGATCAATAAGTGGTTGATACTCGGACGCAGGTGCGTTTAACGCATCTGTAAAATTAAACATAAATGCGTTACCAGCAGCACCCAAGAGTCTTCCTTGAGAAGCTGTCAGAAGAGCATTGACAGCGCCGAGGTTGATCTCCCAGATGCATATATAGGTAGCAGTTCGAGGTTGAGGCCCAAACAAACGATTAGCTGTAATGTCCAATCCTATTTTGAATAAAAAAATGATGAGCGCCCACAGAACTAAGGGAGTGTGACAATTGCCAAACCATCGATATGAAAGATGTTATTCAGTCCATGCAAAACTTCTTGTCGATAGGTGACTTTCTCCGGGTAGTTCTGGACTAGGCCTCCAGAGATAGGAGCGACATTCAATGACATCTCTTTGGAACAAATAACTCATGTTGAATCGTGCCAGGAGTAAGGAGCTGAACATACCCATAAAGTGGTCGTGCATCCGGAACTGTAATTGAAGACGCGGGATGGTGGCAATCAAGCAATCACCGATGCTGCCCTCGTTGCCCTCATAGCTTGACGAGTAACCAGGCAGTCCCGTGGGCATGATAATCGTGCCCCCATCTACAAAGACCTGGATTTCACTTTGCAGCATGTTGTTCTGGGGAAATCAGTAACGACACTGGACTGGTCTTCGTCCACTTACATTGCCTGGTCTGTATTTGGATAGAACAGGATCCCCAAGTGGCTGATTCCTTCCTCGTCTGTCCAGATATTCGTAAAGAGTAGAAAAATGGGTGAAATTTCCCAGGTAGTTGTCCTTCAAGATCATAAAATAGCGTATGGACCAACCCACGTTTTTGAAAGCGACTTCCTGGAGCTAAAATAAAATGTAGTCAACTGTGAGCGTAGGGAATATGGTAACCTTACTTCAAATCTCAATTTGAGTTGTTCGACAAAGTCTTCGCTAACCTCTGCAAAATACTGATATGATCCTTCAACGTGAAGAGATCGCACATTTGCCAAACTGTTTCCCTCTTTCGGAGCATGAAGTGCATTGATGTTCCACCGCGGAAGGGACAAGCTCAGCGATGGATCTGGGACATTAACTGTAAATGGTATCTTTGTGCACTCGGGCCGGAATTCGTTCGACAAGATTTTGGTCGATGTGCGAAGAAGGGCTCCTTGAAGGGTGAGTAAAGCTGCACATATAATGGTCAGGTATGAAGTTCCAGTGAGGGACTAAAACGGACCATTTTCATCATGGATAAGGGGCTTGTCGATAATATTATGGTCGTTGACATATAGGTTGAGGGCATAATGATGAAGTGTCATTTCGAAGGTATAAATCATGGGAATAAATCGCTGGTAGTCGCTTGGGGGTCCTGTTGTCCAATCTTTGCCGAGGTCTATGAACATATTGATATGGTCACGAATAAGGTAGAGCACAGGCTGTCGGAACGCCAACGTGGTTATCCACTCCCGTTCTTGATTCCAACGTAGTGGAGTAGGCATTTCACAGTGGATCTTGGATGGTTTCAAAACCATGGTTAGAGAGGGGAAAGATGTGTACTCACTCGACATGATTCAGAGGTCACCATTTGCATGTCGTTTAAACTCGATGTAATGACAACCGTGTCCAGGTGAACTTCCAAGACCGGTCTATAGCCAGAAGAACTTGCCACCATCGGCAAAGTATAGCTGATAGAAGAACTATCTCCAACTGTGACTTGAATTGAAGTTGCTTCTCGTACTCGCGATTTTTGGGGATTATCGGAGAGTCCATCCCATTGCCAATCCTGAACCAGCGAAGGTCAGCAAAGAGAGAAAAGGGGAACGACGAGCTTACTTTAGATGGCTCGCGAAAGGGGATGTGCAGGATTGTATTATCGCGCAACTCGACGAAAACAGTCATAGCGGTCCAAAGTCGTTTATCCCCTGGTTTTGGCGGAGAAGTGATCTCCACATCCTGATATGTTGGTGGAAAGAAAACCCGCTGAAGTTCAACTCTTTTGACAATTTTAGGATATAAAAAATGATTTTACGTGATATCTTACCTCTGACGATCTGACCAGGGGCCATAATGCAGAACACCGCCATTGATAATGATGTCGAAACCCCAATCAGGCGCTACATCCCCATTGTCAATGTCAATTGACTGGACCCCCGCCTGGTCAGCTAACCCAGAATGTTCAGGAACCTCCCCTACAACATCAAAGAAATATGAAATTTCGAGAAGCGGGGTCTCAAGAATTTTGCGCTCTATTGCATATTCTAAATGCTTGAAATCAGCACCTAATGAATTCACGTCGTCTGAGGTGCCCTTCTTCCGCGACTTTGGGCGACCTTGCCTTTGCATGGCATGAACATCGCGACGATCCTGAGTATACTTTTTAGCAAGAGCCAACAGTCGGAGTCGCTTCCATAGATTCTTGAAAGTCCGATATGGAAGGTAAGAAGAAGGACGATTGAGCGTTGAGTACCTATAATCACGACGCGTCAACCATGCCACACTCCATGTCATACAGAACTCACTGAATAATACGGCCATGAACTAATTCACCCATAGACGTCATGGAGTCGACATAGTTATGATTGTCGACATATCGGATTATGGCTTGGTGAAACTTGATTGACAACAATTGTTTGTACAAGTCAAGCTTAGATCTCGCCTTATAATGCATTTAGCCATGGACCGCATCAAAGGAAGAAAGATGAGACCAACATTAACAAGACCAAAAGATCCTTCGCTCCGTCGGAATTCAGCAACCAGTAGAGTTGGCGTCGAGTTATTGCCACACGTTATCGCTCCTTTGGTAATTTCTATTCCCAAAGGTAGTAAGTCCTTGGGGTCGAGGCTAGGCAGTTGTCCTTTGACCCATGCAAGCGCCTTCTGCAAGCGGCGTGGTACACGGAATGAAGGTCTCAAGGAAGATGAAGTATAAAATTGGGTCGATGAAGCTGGCCAAAAAGATAAGTTTAAACCTCTTGTCACTGGCAATAAAAGTAGAACACGCACCTTGCGTCGAAGCTCTGTGAAGGGCTTGCCTTCTTTCGGTAGATCTAGATGTTGTGCGGCTGGGGTTTTTCGTCTCCATCTGGGAGATTATGCTGTCAAAGGCTGCTGTTCTGTTGTAAATGAACCATTCAAGGCCGTGAACCGATATGTGAATTCTGCATTGCAATTCAGGAGAGAGATCCTCTTAATAGTCTTAATCAGTAAAGGGAGGAATGAAATTTGCTCAACGTACGATCTTCTACGCCTCGAAGTCCAATATCATCTGCCGAGGTAGGCTGTCGAATCCAATACCTCCACTGCACTTGCGCCTTGAGAATCTTGATAGTTTGGTTACTGGAGTGGTAGCTGACATCCTTGAGGAGAATTCTTCCAGCTATCATCGAGAAATGTATGGAGCCTGAACAAATACATGTTAGAAGACGAGAGAATGAATACGACGCAAGATCACATACCAATTTCAACCCGGATGCTGGACACTTCTTCATTCCAGTATGTAATTCGGAAGCCAAGTCCAATGAGAAAGGCAATGAAACGGTTCCAGTGGAAGAAATACAGAATAAGCGCTACCACTATGCATATGCATGAGATCAAGAGTAACTTGTTAAACGTCATGGTCTTGAACAAGTACGCGCCGTGAAACACGGGAAGACGTGATATTGGTCACTCTAGAGCGCGTAATATGGGCGAGGACTCCTTTCCGTTCACTAGAACATTGACTTCAAGACAGGGCTGAGGAACTGGGGTGTGGTCAATAACCCAAGTGAGAGCTATGGGTTACGTAATCGAAACATATTTGGGACTACGTAGAAGTGACCCTTCTCTAGATACCATGTCAGCCTTTAAGGCAGCGGTCATGCCACAAAGGCCGCTAAAGAAGTTTGCTATGCATTCTACAACGACTTGCGCTTCTCAGGCTTCTGTTTATGGAAAATGCATACTGGCTAATTACACGGATGCAAGAAAGGACATGTGCCGGGAGGAGTACACACAGTTTGGAGAATGCCTTCGCAAAGCTGTATGTATATTTTAATTGGTTTTAGCCCACCTTCTTATACCTTGTATCTTAGATGAAGCAGAAGTGGTGATTGGGAGATTAAAAGCGACACCTACAATTAATCCATAAAAATGCGTACAAAATAGTTGGACGGGGTCTAATAATCCTAAATGGCGTTAGAAACGAAGTCTATTAAACAAAATCATCCTTCTCTGGAGTTTAGACCACCAGGAACTCTGGTGCCGTCAACTCTTGTATCTTCTACCCTGATCTGAGCACTAGCTCGCATCATCATTCTCATTCCCGATGGAAGTGGCCATGGCGTGGTATTCGGAAGTGGTAATGAGGCATCAGAATTGACTGATTGTGTAGGAGGTGGATTCCGCAAACGCGCAACGATGGGCGCAAATCGGAGGTCAACAACATACGGAGAGGTTGTAAGAGGCGGATGTGACTTTGTATGCTGTTCCATTGATGTAGGAAGTGTTGTGGGGAGTGATGGAGATGAAGGCATTGGCGTAAATAGTTCTGATGATGTTGAGGGTGAAATGGGTATTGGGAGGAGCATGTCGAGGGTATTAGTGTCAGAGCTGCGTTCGTATATGGCCGTTTCGTATGCGATGGTCGCGAGTATACATTGGAGGATGATAATGAGCAAGTCCAGGCCCAAAAGTTGTATTTTGGATGGCGCATAACCTGCAGAACGCACTTCAGTACGAAAGACTGGGGGAACCGCTTGGTGACTGACCCATTCCAACAAAGTCGAGTATAATTCCTCTCCCTTCTGCTGCACCCTGCGTCGCATGCGCCCATATGCTCGATGAGTTGAGTAGTAAGATGTTCGCAAAGAAGAATCGTAATGAAGGCGCAGAGGATGGATCGACTCTGATGTCCCTTGGCTTTGCGCACTGAAATTGCGACAAGAGTCGACATAGGAGTGACCAGATTGAGGGTGAGAGCAAGAATGAGAGGGTGTGCAGCTGGTAGCACAGTGTATCGAGCTGCATTTGAGGGACTACATGAGCAACTTTAAAAGACATTAGACGAAACTTACAGAAACGATGATATGCTGGCGTTGGCCATGATGCTGCTTCGGCATATCATATACGTGCCTTTAATCGTAAGTCGACGCCCTTGAAAGCCTAAGATTAAGAATAACGGCTGGATTATGCGTGTGGCACAAGTGCCAACGGACTTGCAGTGTTGTGCTTATCCTTGTATGGCAATGGCTTCTGACACTGATCATTCAATATTCAATATTCAGTAATATTCAGTTACTTACTGGGAGCAGAGATGAATATAATAAACTACAAAAGTCCAACAAAGTCCTATACATATACAAAGGCAGAGCGACTAACTATCGATCCCAGTAGGTCATTCAGATAAAGCGTATGTTGGCGGGTTGCTAATATGCTCCGGCTCGTCCGTTTCATTATACACGAGTTTCAACCGCGCCTTTTCCTCGGAAGATATGTCTGAATGTGTCCAAAATCCGCCTCCATACCCCTCCTCTTCAGGATTTTGCAGCTGTTCCTGCCTGATTGAGCGCGATTCTGTGCGTACATGATCTTGGATCTCCGCGTAAGGATCGAAATCAGGGCCAGAGTTAGAGTAAACGGGAAATCGATCTGGAAGGGCAGAATATCGCCCCTTGCCCTTAGACACAAGACTGAAGGCTTCCTCATTCTCCTTTCGCAAACTACGTGCAGAACGCTTTTCACTCTGAAGTTGGTTCAGATAACGCGTAACGACTATAGCAAGGTCTGCATGGAATAGATGTGTTAGGTGTTGACATGCCATGAAATATTGGTCCATACACAATTCTACCAGCAATACAATTGCGGCAACCGCGTAATAAACGCCTTGAGCAATATTCAGGAGCCCAGTACACTGACCCTGGGTTTGGGCGTTTTGAATTGTATCTTGACAAAGTTTAATCTTGGCATTTCCAGAAAAGCGAACGATGACGTAGAGCAGATAACTTGCAACACCTATGTTCAGGAGAAAATGGAAATATATGAAGTAGGTGTAGATTTGAACGAAGAGTTGCTTCCTGACGACGGCGCCTACAAAGCTGGGAATATTCAGCTGGTGCCTCAGCTGAATAGCACTCGATGCACTAACCCAAGGCAGGAGGCCACAAACAACAGTGTCTCCACTAGACCCGCAACTATGAACGCCGCTCGCTCGCCTGTAGACATGTCCCCATTGCCTAGACAAAGTGTTATCCTTGATTTTATCGGGGAAAGGACGACACTCACTGGCCACCTCAAACCACAGAATGATCGATAGAATTCCAGCGACGAGTATGCCTAGTATGGACATGATAATGACGCCCATCCGTGCTGGAAGACAGCAGCAAAACGTCTTTCCGCCACAAAATAATCCTCTGTAGGTGAACTTTGTCATTAGGAACCAGGTAAGTTGAAATCAGGGTAGTTATGGGTAGGAAGAACTCTGAAAGAAAGAAAGAAAGAAAAACACGCTCGAGAATCGATGCACAGTTACTGTGGGTTGCGGCATGGCTGTGTGTGAAGATACAAGTTGTGGCAATTGTCGATGATCGATGATCACTTGTCAGCAGTGTGTCAGTGTGACGACCACGTGACATAATTAAATAGCTCTGGGTGCAGCGCGTTCACAACGTTGGTTGACGACCTCCACATTATGGAGAAGACTTCAGACCATAACACTAGTAGTGCCCGAAGACCCTCCAAACTCATACCTGCGATTCTATTTGCTCTCTGTTCTCTCTCTATCTTCCTACCCTTCATCCGCACTGCTCACTATTTCGAAACCCTCGATGACGCACTTCGCAAACATCCCGATGCCGCAACTATCATAGAACAATGCAATTCACTCAAGGCCAAAGCAGGTCCTCCTACGGATTTTCACAAGCGGCGACAGTCCGACCGTTTTGTCTCTGGGACAAAGCCTGTCCTTATTAAAAGAGCAAGGATATGGACAGGAGCAAGGAATGGTACTGAAGTGATCCATGGTGATATTCTATTGGATAAAGGTCTCATCAAGAGCGTTGGTCATCTCTATGGCCTTCAAGAGTCGTACGGGGAATCTCTTCTCGTAGTGGATGCCAAAGGCGCCTGGGTCACTCCGGGAATTGTCGACATTCATTCCCATCTAGGAGACGCGCCTTTACCAGCGTTGGACGGCGCCGAAGACGATAACTCCATGCATGGAACTATTCAACCCTGGTTAAGGAGCTTGGACGGACTCAATACCCACGATGACTCTTACCCTCTCTCAATCGCTGGTGGGGTTACTACTGCCCTTATTTTGCCAGGGTCGAGCAACGCTATCGGTGCATATGTTTCCAAATTACATAAAATCCAGCCATTCTGATAAAAAATATTTTAGGTGGACAAGCATTTCCTATCAAGCTTCGTTCAACGAAAGAACGTACGCCAACCTCAATGTTGTTGGATCCTCCATATAATCTCAACCACTCGTTACCTGACTCAAAAATGGCCTCGGGGTGGCGTTATATGAAGTAACCATATTACAATCAATCTTCTGAAGTTTTTATCTGATGCATTTTCTACACGCCAGACACGCATGTGGTAGGTCATTCTCCTATAAGCTTTTGGTCGAGTCCTCATACCAGAACTCCAGGCGAGAACCCCAGTCAGTTGGAGATTCCTTAGCAACGGGAAAATATGAACCTCATCTATTGTGTAGGAGACAGCTACAAGGATACTAGGATGGACGTGAATTGGAAATTCCGTGAAGCGTAAACTCACTTCTATCTATCAGTCTCGGATGCTAATGTTGGGCGTCTTAGCTACAAGAAAGCTCATAATCTCATGACCAAACAAGACGAATATTGTGAACTGGCCCTTGCTGGAAAGTGGAAAGGTCTAGGGAGCTTCCCTCAAGACCTTCAGTGGGAGGCCCTTGTCGATGTTGTCAGAGGCCGTGTTAAAGTGAGTTAAATGAACCAACCCTTAAACAAATCCTTACCTTCTATTTTAAAGGTCAATGCACACTGTTACGAGGCCGTCGATCTGGATGCTTTAGTTCGAGTACGTTTTCATAGTCTTGTACTAACAATTCGTTAAATGTATTTTCCTACAGGTATCCAATGAATTCAAATTTCCCATTGCAGCATTTCATCATGCCAGCGAGGCCTATCTCGTTCCAGATCTTTTGAAAAAGACCTACGGTTCCGTTCTTCCTTCTTCGGTGGTGGTATAACTATCGACTAACCAGTTGGCTTTAAGGTGGGACTCCAGCAGTCGCTCTTTTCGCGACGAACAGCAGGTATAAACGCGAGGCGTACAGGTCATCTGAGTTTGCTCCCCGGATTCTTGCAAGCCATGGCATCAAAGTCGTTCTCAAGGTCATTCATTTTTTTCCTCGTGAGATATCTTTGCAATGATTTATCCTTAATGTTTGCCACCAGAGTGATCACCCCGTATCAAATTCGCGCTACCTACTGTATGAAGCACAACAAGCTTATTATTATGGGCTGCCGGAGAACCTCGCAATTGCGTCGGTAACAAGCACTGCCGCCCAAGTAATGGGCATTGACCACCGTGTAGGTTATATCAAAGAAGGCGAGTTGTTTTGGTTCCAAGTAAGCCAAACCCCGAGCCCTGAACCTTCATCTAGGGATGGACGCTGGTAGGTTGACCTAGGCTAATAAGAGGAAGCTTTTGTTTATCCCCATGCATAGACCTCGTTATATGGGACAGCCATCCCTTGGCACTTGGCGCTACACCATCTCAAGTATATATCGACGGTATTCCACAACTTGAAGTTGCACATGTTGTTGCAAAGCCCCAAATCTTCCAAAATCGCCCGAAAGTTCCCAACTTTGATAAGGAGGCTGCTCAAGCTGTCGAATACGAAGGTCTACCCCCTATTGCACCCAATAGCCTCTTGGAACCAACCATAGTGTTCACCAACGTCACGTCAATCTATGCACGAACCAAGGACTCGGTTGAGGTATCCTTCTCAGCCAGAGGCGCGTCTGAACCAGGTACGGTGGTTGTCCAAGACGGATATGTAGTCTGCTCGGGAACACAAGCACAGTGCCTTTCCACCCTTGATGCCTCTGGTGCTACAATTATGGATCTTAAAGGCGGTTCGATTGCCCCAGGTTTGGTGTCGTTTGGCTCCCCGCTTGGGTTACACCACATCGAGCAAGAGGACTCCACCAATGATGGAGACGTCTTTGATCCATTTGTTGACCGTGGCGTGCCAAAAGTTGTGGGAGGAGATACAGCAATCGTTCGTGCAGTAGATGGTCTGCTCTTTGGAAGCCGCGATGCCTAGTAAGTACTCACAGTCGAATTGTACTGTGCTTTCCATAAATGATTTTTCGTATAGTCTAGCCTTTCGTGCAGGGGTAAGTGACGCCAAAAACATAGGACCGATCCACAATACGAATGAAATTGCCACAGGTGACATCTGCAGTCACAGCACCGACTCACAAGAATTTCTACTCGGGGCTGGCAACATCATTCTCTCTCGGTGCGCCTCATGGGCTCGAGGCTGGGGCGGTGATTCAGGAAGTCACTGGCATTCATGTCGCTGTCCGTGCGTTCTCGAAGCCTAGTATTAGTTCGCAAATAGCAGCACTTCGACGCTTGCTACTGGGCAAAAAAGATGGAGCATCTGGGTATTGGTTTAACAAAGTCATCGAGGTCAAACACTTTTGCCACTTGTAGTACCTTACATTGAACGGCTGACAAGCTGTTGTACAGGGTGAAATTCCCCTTGTGGTGGAAGCGCACAGTGCCGACATCATTGCGACGTTGATTGTTCTGAAGAAAGAGGTAGAACATCAAACAGGACGACCAATCAAAATGACAATTACAGGAGCTTCGGAGGCCCACATTCTTTCCAAGGAACTAGGGGAAGCAGGCATTGGAATCATTCTTAACCCGCCTCGTCCATTCCCCTACACCTGGGAAGATCGCAGAATGTGAGTTGAAATAGTAGCTCTGTATAAAACGGTATCTGAAAGCCCATCCCAGCCTCCCAGGACCACCACTTTCTGAGGACAGCGCGATTATGAAGCTCCTGGCTCACGGGGTAACTGTGGGTATTGGATGCGAAGAGATCTGGTCGGCAAGAAACCTTCCTTTCGATGTCGCTTGGGTTTGTCTGTTCCTACAGAAGTTGAAAATGACACAACTGACGACAAGGTGACTAGGCTGCTATTGAAGCTGGCGGCAAGATATCCCGATCAGAAGCGTTGGCTCTTGGTTCTGCAAATATTCAGAAGCTGTTGGGTGTCAAAATAGATGAAAAGAGAGTGGAACTTGTTGTGACGCGTGGTGGCGACTTGTTAGACCAGTCGTCGGAAGTAGTCGCAGTGTTATCGCCAGGACGAGGCACGCGTTTATTTAATTAGCTGTAGTGTGGGAATGATTACTTATTGGAAGTCCGATCTCTTAGCCTCTCGCGTCTCAACGGTGACTTGCTCAGCTTTTGACGCGTTCGTTGCCATGCCCAAATCTTCAAAGAAGGCCCCAGCCTTTGCGACACGGCCCATCACCGAATTTTTTGTCAAAAAATCAGCTCCTGGCCCAAGCCAAGCCGCACAGACCCTATCTGGTCAAAGCGCCGATGGGGCAAAAGGTCTCACGTCTTCTCCTGAAAAAAGCGCGTCTGCAGCGTCTTTGTCTGTTTCTAGTGCAACAAAGTCTGCCGTTTCTATTTCGAACGCGTCTTCGCCGGTAACACCTTGCAGGGCTTTCTCTTTTGCAGACACCGTCCAAATCGCGTCCCCAAATACATCTGCTAACGAAAGCCAGTTCATGGTGCCGCCAATCTTACCTCTACCTAAGCTCGATTCCAAATCTCAGAAGTCTGGATCGCTCGACTCTCGTTCATTACTTGCTGGATCAAACAATGTATTTGACAGTGATTCAGACATGGATTTCACAGCGCCATCCATATATGTTCTGCGATCTCCTCCGCACACTACATCTCCTGCCACTAAAACGATCCCAGTACCTCTTCGAGCTACAGAAAACTTAACGCTCGCCTCCCAGGGGAGGACCAATCCCAAAAAGAAGCAGCGTCTATCTTCACCTGAGCTTGGTGCTGAGTTGGTGCCCACAAGCCAATCTGATGAACGCGAAATGTTTATCAATTCACCCCGACGCGAACCAACGAAAGTCAAGCAAACTTCCCATGAATGGCGCCGGGATGCCACTTCCACGCCCTCATTCTTTTCCAACGATGTTTTCACCGACTCTCTTGACGCGCCGGCCCCTGTCAAGCCTCCTTTGCCTCCGTCGCCACAGATGTTGGATCCCAAGACGAAAGCTGAGCAAATCATTGCGGACATCAAAGCCAAAGCGTATGCTGAAAGCATGAAAAACCGACCCGAGACACCCGTTCGCGAGTTCAAGGACGAGCTAAGTGATAGTGATGACGACATGTTCCCAGATTCTCCTATGAAAGGCAAAGGAAAAGTGTAGGTTCTTTTTTTCAAAAGGTGTCATTTTTCCTTCAGTTAACACATCCGTTTTAGTGTCGCCAGTGCGCTTCGGATTCCCCCACCGAATTTTGAACAGCCTAAACGTTATGGGCTTCGAAACCGCGAGTCATCGCCCTCTCCATCTGCATCACCCTCAGATATCGCTTCCTCAACAAAGCGCACACGCGTTGCACCGAGTCGCGTTCCTGTCACCCTCACCACACAAAGTACAAAGCCCAAGGGTAGAACCTATAACCCGCTAGATGAACTTCTGAGGGAAAAGAAGCGGGACAATATGCTTGGGAAAGGGTCTGAAGCATTTCATGCTGCAGAGGCTGCCCTTGCCAACCAAGACTCAATCCTGTTGGGCATGGAAGATGAGGACAGCGATGATTTTACCAGTGAAGCCGCCGCGAGGAAGGCTGTAGGTAATCATAAGTACATGGGGTGGGAGTTCTCCAGCCCTGATGCTTATCATGCGGATGACAGCGAAGGCGAAATGGACGACAAAGACCGTCAGAGACTGCTTGGTGAAAAACATGGGAAGGCTGTCGCTAGCCTTCTTAGCCGTGATAAAGCTGCGAGGCAAAAGGAACTTGAAATACAGAAACCAGTGGGTATGCCCTTATGGCGCACAAATGAAGATGCCGACAACTCCATGGACGTCGATCAAGAACCTTCGCCTAAACTGCCAACTTCCCATCCTATTTTGTCCCTGTTACAAGGCGCTCTTGATCGTAATTGTAAGTTTTCTCGTTTTTGTTCATGAACCAATTTGAGCTAGATCTTCCAGACACGGCACAAGCTGCACTACTGATTGGCTCAGGGGCTATTGCCTTGAAACTGGCTGATGATCCTGCTGCCATTTCCTTCTTATGCAACCTAGGTGTGTATAGCCGTCTATTTTTTTCTGCCAAAACTTACCCAGCCGTGAAGTATTATCGGCAGATGATATACACTTATCCAGATCAACAATTCAGGCCCTCACACAAATATGGGGAAATACCTTGCGCTCAGTGCAAGGAATAAACTTTGCCTGCATTCTGTCAACGCTATGTCGTCTTGGAGCTCAGCCTTCTGTGATCAATGCTATAGGCTGGGCTATGCCTACAACAAAGACGACCGTTGTAAATTCAGATCAGCGCAACTCGGTGCTTTATCACTTGATCGTGCTCGTTACTGTTTCTGCGAGGTGTATATCTCATTTTACTCTTTGCTATGCTGGCTGCAATTAACCATCTTTATTGGAAAGGTTCCGACGGATCTGCAAAGAAGAGACAGCGGACATTCTTATCGCTTTGCTTCTGGTTGCCAATGATCCTTCGAGCCCACCCGAGCTTCAGTGTGAAATTGTGCTCGCCATTAATTCTCTTTGCGACTCGATAGCCTCTGGAGGTGACATTTCTGCTGACATTGTATGTCGTTCCCACCTATGTACTATATGACTCCGTTGATGTTGCCTTTAGGAAGCGGTCATTTGTACAAAGGTGTTGAAATATATATCGACCTTGGAGCCTGTCAACAAAGCCTATATTACTGCTCTCTTTGGCTCTGGCTGTGGCCGGGCAAGACGCATCGGAAGGTGGATCGCACACGGTATCGTCACCGATAAATCAACTGTGTCCTCAGTAAGCCGGACCACCTAGCTTTTTACTAGCGTGTATCGTCTGATGTATTTCTCAGAAGCGGTACTCGGATTTACCTCCCCTCCTTCCTCTAATAGGAGAGTTAACCCGACAACGATCGAGTCCTCAAGAGACTCCGGGAAAATTTGAACAGCATGAAAACACAGATTTTGTCAACATGACATTCTACGTCCAAATTTTAGGTGTAGCTGTCACCAACATCGTTGGTTATGTCGTGGAGGAACGTAAAGCACCTCGTTCGCGCTCCTTTACATCGCAGGACGGGATGGCTTCTCCACAACTTCCAGACCCTCCTCTAGTCTTACTTCGAACGGCTTTAGAGAGTCTCCACTCGCGAATCTGTAAGTATCTAGCCCATTTGTCATTATTTTTCTGAAATGAATATGATTAGCCGACATCCGCGCTACACATCTCGATCGTTCACGAACCAAGGCCACGCTTAAAGAGCTATCTCTTCGTATTCATTACCAACGTCAGGTCGCTCAGCAGAGCTTCCGGACCCTTCACACATATTTCTCCAAAGGCAAGAAGCCACATGCCCCTAACCAATAATGTGTGCTGTTTCTGCTGCATAACTTATTTTTGTCTATATACCATTGCCTAATGTTACTTTAGATTTGCTTCTATGTAGTTGTGGCTCAACCTACTCTACTGTTCACTCTATTCAATTTGTCAAAATATCCGAACTATTAATGGGATTGTTACATAGACGAATGTAACTTCTAATTCAAATCAAGGTCAATATCGAATGGCTGTGGCGGGTGGTCATGTACAGAGTTCATTTCTGCTGAAGGGCTATCCAGCTCTATATCCCATGTAAGACTGGGTTGCCGTGGTGGTCTCTCAGCAACCGCAGGTACTTGATCTCCTTTCTTTGCATCAGTTGACGGCGCTGTTGGTTCTAAGGCACTTGCAGCGGTTCCAGAATCCATAGTTTTTGGTGACGAAGTTGAGAGGACTGTTGGCTGAAGTGTCCTGATGGCATGGTTTCGGAGAGGCTTGTCGAAAGTGCTCTTTATATTTTTAACTTTGACCTGGCCAAAACCGGGAAGATTGCGCAGTTGGTCTGGTGTGGCTTTAGCGATGTTTGCAAAACTCTATTGCTGGTGGATCAGCTAAAACTACGATAAGACGAATAGAGACATACGCCGAACGAAGTGCGAAGAGTTTCAACGTCAGTCTTGTTGACTTTACTGATACTCGTCAACGCTGTTCTTAGAACAGAGTCGTAATCCTTGTCAACGCGTTCTTTTATCATGTCAGGTGGTTTGTGTTCATATTGCTTAAGAGTCGATAGATAATGTCCAGCTTCTTCAAAGCTTGATACATCGTCAGTGCGTGCTCACAAGTAAATCATTTTGAAAGCTCACGAGAATGCAACGAGTATAGTTATGTTGTTGATCAAGCAGGCCTGAAACAAGGCCTTTTCAAATACGAAGAAGACCAGAGTTGGCTTGTAGTCACCTTTGTGAGCTCTCGAATTGGATCCCGGTGTTCTGTCTGCCTCGTATCAGAGGATTGAGAATGTGCAAACTGCGCATATGGAACGTTTCCTCACAATATCGCACAACACGAGTAGAATTCGAAGGGTATAGGAATGACCAAGTTTCTCGATTCGAATGTGGATATATTCAGGATGTAGTCGATGATATTTCAAACTGAATGTCATGGGACTTTGGTTTCTCTGGAAAGGCACAAAGTCCATACCTCAGGAACAAGACGCCAGTCGTTCTTCCGACTTGATAATCTGCAACGATGTCTCCAAATTCCTTGCCAACATTCTTAATATTGTCTAAAACAACATTCCCTCGCTACTCTTGTTTAGCACTTCACGATGCTGTAGGTATCTGGAGCACAGACCTGGAGAGGATTGATCAGGATATTATTCCCTGTGCCGAGGACAACTGGAGGATTAGGGGGTGCAGGGGTTGAAGCCATGAAGTATGTAGCATCGGATCAACGGCAGAGTAGATATCCGCCGACGCGTCCATATGAACTTTTAAACTTTTTGCATCATACTACAAGGTTATGGCAAATATATCGTGGGGTTCATTAATTATCGCGTGATACCATAATCCTCTTTCATCCCAACCACCATGTCAGAGAAGCTGCCATCTCACCACTACGCACCATCTCACAAACGCCGTCGCTCTCTTCTGCAGTCACCTTTATTCGCTCTTGTATCGGCTGCACTCACATTAGGGTTGCTCAATGTCAAGTTCAACTGGCAAAGTAGCACTACCGCAAACGTTCCTATAAATGCCGCAGAAATCCTGCAGAAGTGCAGCCTTTTGAACGCCGAACCAGGACCACCAGTCGATTTCTACAGCCGAACACAATCTGACCGTTTCCAAGAAGGGACACCGCCTACACTTATTAGGAACGCGACAATTTGGACGGGACGTGTTTCTGGCCACGAAACAATCATTGGAGATCTTTTGCTCGACAAGGGCATCATCCAGGTGGTTGGAGATATCAGCCCAAGCACTATTGAGGCGTATGGCTCTAAGCTGGTCGTTGTTGATGCAGCAGGTGCATGGGTATCGCCTGGGTACGTTATCCCATAGCACTTTCTAAAATGAAAATGCCGAATATCTTTGGTTTACTAGAATTGTCGATATGCATTCACATTTAGGTGTCGACAGCGCTCCTGCCCTCAACGGAGCTTCAGACACGAATTCTCTCAAAGGCCTTGTGCTCCCATGGCTTCGTAGTCTCGACGGACTCAATACGCACGACGATGCATATCAATTGTCTATCTCAGGAGGCGTTACAACATCGGTCATTTTGCCAGGATCTGCGGACGCTATCGGTTTGTTTCCCACACCAACAATTCACCATATGGCTAATGTCCTTGATTCGGAATTCGTCAACAGGCGGCCAGGCGTTTGTGATCAAATTACGCCCGACTGCTGAGCATTCTTCATCGTCCATGCTCTTGGAACCGCCTTATTCTCTAAACAACAGTGATACGGAGCATCTGTCGAGGCCACGGTGGCGACAGATGAAGTAAGTTTCACAGATTTGCACATTCATTCAATTGCTTATGATCTTCTTTGAAAGACATGCATGTGGTATGTATCAAACAGCTGCTCCGCTGTGTAGTTCTTCCCTGACGCTATTGGTTTTTAGGAGAGAATCCTAGTATGCTGCATCATTCTATTTGTTGAGAGCTTCGTTGACCTATCGCTAGGCCGCGTGTACTCCGGTACTCGTATGGATACAATCTGGGCTTTCAGGCAAGGGTATGTCTATACGTAATCGACTCTTCCAGCAAAGAATTCACATAACTAGGTATGAAAATGCCCGGCAGATCAAGGAAAGCCAAGATAGGTATTGCGCCAAAGCGCGTTCCAATGAGTGGAATGATCTGGGTGAATATCCTGAAGACTTACAATGGGAGGCTCTTGTCGATGTCCTCCGAGGACGCGTGAAAGTACGACGACAGTGTTTTGGTTCATCTGATGCTGAGAAAAGTACAGGTTCATAACCATTGCTATGAAGCAACTGATCTCGATGGCCTTGTCAGGGTGTGTAACAGTTGTCTGCGTCCGTTAGCGCAATTTAATAGTTCCACCATTAGCTTAGCAACGAGTTCAAATTCCCGATTGCTGCGTTCCATCACGCCCATGAGACCTATCTCGTCCCAGACTTGGTTAAGAAAGCCTACGGTTTGTCATCCTCCTTATCTCTAGCCAGTCGCTCAAGAATTTTAGTGTAGGCCTCACGCCTGCTGTCGCACTGTTTGCAACCAACGCCAGGTATAAACGAGAAGCCTACCGTGGTTCCGAGTTTGCGCCCCGAATTCTGACAGAGAACGGGATTAGAGTTGTGATGAAGGTACGCGTCAAGTTCTTTCTATGAATTCAATCAAGGATTCACGGAATCACCTCTGCTAGAGTGATCATCCTGTTTTGAATTCGCGTCATCTAGTCTATGAAGCTCAACAAGCCCATTATTATGGCTTGCCCGATAATCTGGCTCTAGCGGCTGTGACTTCGACCCCCGCAACAGTAATTGGTCAAGATCATCGGATTGGATTTATCAAAGAAGGTAAAGTAAAACAATACTATTTCCCAAAATTCGGAGGCTCATGGTTAAATAGGCTACGACGCAGGTAAGGCACATTGAACAAAGTGTGAACGTAGATTTACGGATTTGAAACAGATGTTATTGTGTGGGATAGCCATCCATTAGCACTGGGAGCTGCACCTAAACAGGTTTGGATTGATGGGATTGCTCAAATAATCAAACCCTTCTCCGTGGAAAAGCCTGCGTCCTTCCAATCAGTACCCAAGACCCCCAACTTCGACAAGGAAGCAGAACTTGCTCTCGAATATGACGGCCTACCTCCCCTCAAATCTTCTGATGCTGAATCTGGCGTCGTTGTATTTACGAACGTCAGCAGCATCTTCCTTCGAGATGGCGTTACCGTCCGTGAGGTTTTCACCGCCACTGCTCAAGACGCACATGCATCAGTTATCATCACCAATGGCCAGGTTACCTGTGTTGGAGATTGTTCCGATGTATCTGTTGCACCCGACGCACGTCATGTGAATCTTGAAGGAGGATCTATTTCGTTCGTTCTCTATTTAAGTTATCGACATCATTCTAACTAATTTGCGTAGACCCAACCTTGTTACGTACGGTAGCCCTCTGGGATTGGAAGAGATCTCAGGAGAGGCGTCGACAAGGGATGGCAGCGTCTATGATCCACTGCATGGGAAAGTGCCGTCGATTGTCGGTGGGGATGGGAGCGTCATTCAAGCCGTTGATGGACTTCAATTTTCTGGAAGAGACACATTGTACGTGGATCGAGTCACAGTTCATGCCCACATTTTTCATACCCTCTCAGGCTTGCGTATCGTGCTGGTGTAACCAGGGCCGTCGTTGCCCCAAGTTCTCGCGGCTTCTTGTCAGGTCTCAGCACCATCTTCTCCACTGGGGCTGCCCACAAGCTCGCTCCTGGTGCCGTTGTTCAAAACGTTGCCGCTCTTCATGTCTCAGTGGGCGATTCGTCCGTCAGCGTCAGCACTCAGATTGCCACCCTTCGACGCCTTCTATTAGGCGAGGGTCAAGGTGAACTAGCACAACGCTTCAGCGAAGTGTCGGAGGCAAGTCCCTTGTTTGATCTACATGAGGCCTATCCTGACCGCCTCCCAGGGAAGACTCACGTTGGTAGTTGCCGTTCAAAGCGCTGATGTAATGGCCTCCTTGATCAGGCTCAAGAAAGAGGTCGAGAAACACAGCGGGAATGCCATCAAGATGACGTTTACCGGGGCCAATGAAGCTCATCTCTTGGCCAAAGAGATTGGGGAAGCCGGTGTTGGTGTTATCCTGACGCCGTCACGTCCCTTCCCTGGTACATGGGAGTCGAGAAGAATGTAGGTAATTTAGCTGCCATTTTATTATTGTTTCTAACGTTCTGTTAAGTCTTTCAGGTCCTCCTCTATCGGAGCACAATGCAGTAGCTGTTCTTCGTGCTCACGGCGTGACGGTTGGTCTTGGCGTTGAAGAAGCCTGGGACGCAAGGAATACACGCTTCAACATTGCATGGGTAAAGTTTGTGACTCGGTGATCATGTTTTATGTGCTCACGATTGCGTTAGGCTGCACTTGAAGCAGACGCCGAGCTGTCGAAGGCTGATATTCTCGCTTTGGGCTCTACTAACCTTGAAAAGCTTCTTGGGTTGGATACGGCGGATAGTGACCTGGTGGCCACACAAGGAGGGGATTTACTTGGTTATGAAGGCAAAGTCGTTGGTATTATTTCGCCTGCCCAAGGCAAAGTGGAATTCTTTTGAGACTCGCGGACTAGAGATAGACCATCTCATTGCTGGATCTATGGAAAGATTGGATATCAACCACGGACAACAGTGATCTACATGTAAATTATCATATAAATTACACCCATTTCGCGATGGCCTTGAGAGTGTCAGTTCTTTCGGGCTCATGCCAGTCAAACACTAGATAGTCATGGATACCATCTGCCGCCTCGTAATACGTAACTTGATCACCTAAATCTTTCACCATCCTATCCCGCAACGTGACAACCTGGTCATATAAGACCTCTGCGCCACCAGCCACGAGGAAGGTACGAGGAAACCCTTTGAAATCGACAGATAGTCCAGGATCCAAAGATGCAGGCGAGATATACGGGTTGCGCGCGGCAGCGCCCAAGCCCAGTGGACCTAGGAATGAATCCTTAGCGTAGGAAATACCACCTTCGGTGGGATGGATGTAGTCCGAGTCAATGAATTTGTGACTGGATGCTGACGGACTCTCGTGCGAGACCCCGAGGTCGGCCCATGGGGAGAGAAGGATTATGCCACCGGGGGGTGCTGGCATATTGCTGAAATCACGATATTCAACAAGGTAACGCGTGATTGCTTGCGTGAGGTTTCCACCGGCAGAATCTCCAGATATAATGATATCAGCCGGAGAAAATCCGACCACATTTACGAGATAGTTATAACCACCAAGGGCATCTATCAGAGCTGCTGGGAATGGGGATGAGACCTCAAATGGCTTGGAAGATGAGAGGCGATACTCCAAAGAAAAAGTGCGATGAATTGACTCGGTGTGCTGCAGTACACCGCGTGCAATATTAGCTGTCGCATCAGAAGGGTGGGCGGAGAGACGGATATATGCGCCCCCATGAAGATGGTAAAGCACTTTCTCTCCCGGAGACGGGGAAGCACCCATGTTAATATTGGAACCTTTTTTGTGCTGCCAATAACCAGGGATGCGCACAGGGGTGACACCAGATGCCTTCATCCAGGTCTCGAGTTTGCCTGTAATGAGCTCTGGGGCAGGATCGACCCAAAGTCCCTTAACATTGCGCCCCAGGGTGAGGGCTTTGTGGTCAGGAAGTTTAATCACTGGACCAACACTTGTTTGGAATATGAGCAGCGAGACCAGCACAAAGATGTTTCGATGTACCTGGTGGATAGACCAAAGAAGAAGCGAAGGAATTTAACCATGACGACTCTCTTTATACTCCACGACTCTCGAGGGCGCCATGACTTTGGTACTGCAAGCAAAACCCATAAGGGAACGCGGAAAAGAGTTGCGAAGAATTGGTATGTCAGGAAGATGCCCTTGAAGGGCTGGTTGCGGAAACGATAGGACATAAAGTTACCACATCTAGAGTCCACACTAGTCCCAATAGCTTATATAGCTTTTCCGGGGCCGGGTACATGGTGTAAAATCACAAGATATCGTCAGGAGATGTTGGCAGATCATCGAATTCCAAGTGACCATGTGCTGCTGAGCGCTACTGCTGATGATGTAATCATCACCACCTTTTGCTAATACGCGCCTATGTCAAAATTCGATTTCCAAACTCTTGTTCGTCAGGAGGAGGCTTATCTTCGCCGCCTGTACCCCACGCCTGACGACATTCCTGGTTGTATCAGCTTATTTGACACATATTTGGCATGCAGTGGTATGTCGCGCAATTTGAATAACTTACCTTCGATTTCCTGACGACTTAGTACAGCCATTCGCAACCAGGTCAAATCGCTATACAGGTATGGCGGACGCCCGACATGTGACTCGAAACTGGAAGACTTTAAGTTTTGCTTGAGTCTCAAATCCCTGCATCCGGAAGAACGGCGTGATATGTGGATATCTCGAAGGGCAGAATGGTGGGCACACCGAAGGCTGACGCAAAGCAGTGAAGACGTGTGGGATATACGCGAGTGAGTATGTATCACAAAGACTGAAGCTGAACTGATGGATGTTGTATAGAGAACCTCTGAAAAACTATCCACAACCACTCTCTGAGGCATTTGCAGGACCTGTATTAGAATAGTTGTACTAATGTAGAAATAATAATTATTTTATTTACTTGAAAACGCGCTTTCAAACTCAGCTAAGAGATGCACGCGTCGCGTCTTTACTGCTTCTCTTCATTCCTCCATCACAAATGGTTAGTTCCCCTTTCTTTTTCCTTTATCTGCCTTGACGACCCTTTCTTCAATAGTCTAACGTTCCACGAGGCTCAAAACGCCCAAGAGACGCGTCGCCAATCCCAGGCTCATCTCCACCACGCCCTTCCCTAACTCGTCGTGACTCTGATTCTTCTCTACCCCCATCGTCCCCACCAGCTCCATTTTCAGATACAGATGAAAGTATATATGATCGAGATGCTGTCGGAGATGCGGAAGACGAAGAGGAGGAGGAAGGCGAAGGCGAAGGCGAAGACCTTTTCGCGAACAATCTCGAAGAGTGTGTCCATACCTCCTGAGTCCTGACCAAAAATTCAAAGCTGTTAAACAGAGACTATGCACCAAACGAGCTCCTCGATAGATACTCTGATGCCGATATTAACGATGCTGAGGATTTGGAAGAAATTACCCCCGACGCTCGTCGCGCAGCAGAGTTGAAGATGGCGCGTCGCGATCGCCGAGAACAGACTGGGAAGCGTGGCTCACGCGCTGCGCGTCGCAGTCGTGCCCCTGCTTTCCTAGGGAGTGAGGACGATATGGACGATGATGATGGCGTGGATGATGGTCTCTCCCGTATGAGGCAACGCACCCGGAGAACTTACGATGAACGGCGTGATGTTGACGATTTGGATGGTGTGGAGGACGTAAGGACTTTCTATTTGTGTCTGAACTCCCGAAAGATCGATTCAATTTTAGGAACTACCTTTGGAACAACTCAGTGATATCAAGGCCAAATCCATTGTTGAATGGATTGCCAATGAACGTGTCCGACGTTCCATCGTCAGGCACTTTCGACAATTCCTAATGACACACGTTGACGAACAGGGTGCTTCAGTTTATGGCCAACGTATCCGAAACCTTGGAGAAAGTAAGCGATCTTCAATATCTTTCTATCGCTGCCTCTAATGTTCGATTCTTTCAGCCAACTCTGAATCCCTGGAAGTTTCATACATACATTTAACTCAATCAAAGGCCATTCTGGCTTATTTCCTTATCAACTCTCCTGCAGCTATGCTGGAAATTTTCGATGAGGTGGCATTGAATGTCATTCTTGTCTACTTCCCTTCATACAGGCGCATCCATTCCGAGGTACACGTCCGCATTGCCGATCTTCCCCTCAGCTCTTCACTGCGAGATCTTCGCCGATCAGATCTGAACAACTTGGTGCGCGTTTCTGGTGTCGTGACACGTCGAAGCGGCGTCTTTCCCCAGCTGAAATACGTCAAATTCGATTGCCGGAAGTGTGGTGCTGTCCTTGGGCCGTTCTACCAAGATGCAACCAAGGAGGTAAAAATAAGCTACTGTGCTAACTGCGAGAGCAAGGGCCCTTTCCCTGTCAATTCTGAACAAGTCGGTTACCACCCTGTAGTTTGAAGCCTGATTGCTGATACTGCACTCCAGACTGTTTATCGTAATTACCAGAAAATGACCCTTCAAGAATCTCCTGGGTCCGTCCCTGCAGGCAGATTGCCCAGACATCGAGAAGTCATTCTGCTTTGGGACTTGATAGACAGCGCCAAACCCGGAGAGGAAGTTGTAAGTGTTCTCAACTAGTGTGTTGTTTTTTTTTCTATCTTATTCTCCAAACCCGCAGGAAATCACTGGCATCTACCGCAACAATTTCGATGCCTCCCTCAACTCAAAGAACGGGTTCCCAGTTTTCTCTACCATCATCGAGGCTAACCATGTCAACAAAAAGGAAGATCTCTTTGCCGCTTTCCGCCTAACTGAAGAAGACGAGAAAGAAATGCGAAACCTTGCGCGCGACGACCGAATTAGAAAGCGTATTATCAAGTCTATTGCGCCTTCAATTTATGGGCATGAAGATATCAAGACTGCTATTGCGTTGTCCCTCTTTGGTGGTGTAGCGAAAGATATCAATCACAAGCATCGCATTCGTGGCGATATCAATGTTCTCCTTCTTGGAGACCCTGGAACTGCTAAATCCCAATTCTTGAAGTACGTCGAAAAAACGGCCCACCGTTCTGTTTTCGCTACTGGTCAAGGCGCTTCTGCTGTTGGTCTCACCGCAAGTGTTCGCAAGGACCCTGTCACGCGCGAATGGACACTTGAGGGAGGCGCGCTTGTCTTGGCAGACAAAGGCACTTGCCTCATCGACGAGTTTGACAAGATGAACGACGCTGACCGAACCTCTATCCACGAAGCGATGGAGCAGCAGTCCATATCCATCTCTAAGGCTGGTATTGTGACGACATTGCAAGCTCGCTGTGCCATTGTTGCCGCGGCAAATCCCATCCGCGGTCGTTATAACCCAACAATTCCGTTCCAGCAAAATGTCGAATTGACGGAACCGATTCTATCTCGATTTGACGTATTGTGCGTGGTCAAGGACACAGTGGATCCTGTGATGGACGAACTTCTCGCGCGGTTTGTCGTAGGGAGCCATCTGAGGAGCCATCCCAAATTTGACAAGGAGACGGAGGAAATGAATGTGGCAACTTCCATCGACGAAGACGTGAACTGCTCTTCATTATTTTCGTGAAACACTTGCTTATGAGTTTCCCCTTTCTAGATTATACCGCAGGACGTGCTTCGCAAGTACATCATGTATGCGCGGGAAAAGGTGAAACCCAAGTTGTATGACCTCGACCGCGAGAAACTTTCGAAGCTCTTTGCGGATTTGCGCCGCGAGTCCATGGCCACAGGGTCCTACCCGATTACGGTTCGTCATCTGGAGAGCATGATTCGCATGGCGGAAGCCAGTGCGAAGATGGCACTTCGGGAGTATGTCCGCGCTGATGACATCGACCTTGCAATCGAAGTCGCAGTAGGCAGCTTCGTTAATGCACAAAAGATGAGCATCAAGAAGACCTTGCAGAGAGTGAGCAACAAGCTTTTTGTTTTTATGATTTGGTTGAGCGTTGAATTCTGAATTCTGCAGGGGTTCCGGAAATACTTGACTCAATCTAAAGACCACGAAGAATTGCTTGCATTCTTGCTAGGTGGTATAATCAAGGATAAGGCGCGGTTCCATCAACTCCAGAGGCATGAGCAACCAGAGTTGGTAACTGTGAAATTAAGCGAACTCGAGGAAAGAGTACGTGAATCGAAACACGGATTGTCTACCAGCTAATGAAACTTTGCAGGCCAAAGAACATGATATTTTCGACATCACACCGTTTTTACGGTCCAAATTGTTTGCAACTAACGGCTACAAAGTTAAGGATCGTGTCATCGAGAAGAGATTCCGGGTAGATTAAGATGTTTTGTTTTGCTGTCGTGCTTTTTATGAGTTCCATGTGTATTGGCAAATCTAAATCTATAATGATATGTATTAATGTAGATAAGTCACCGTCTTCCGTGAGGGTACACTTTATGAGTGGGGGTACTAGTTTTGAATAGCCCGTGAAGAGCTTAAAATGTGTATAATCTAAAGCGCGGTCTCCGAGAGCTATTGCTTGTCAAGTCCCTGGGATACAGTTTGTGATGCAGGTTCTGAAGGGGCTTCGTCCAAGAGAGTCGAGGGTGGAGTTTGAGAAACTGGCGGTGTTGTTTTGGGGACGGTTTCGTCATTGACGGCAGGTGAATCGCCTTCTTTAGGTTCAGACGCAGGTTCGTCGTCGTCGTCAATTTCTGGTGGTAACAATAAGCCAAGGTCTGCATTGACTTATACTGCACGCGTACCATCTGCATAAATTTCTGGATGTTCTCTGAAACAGTTTTGCATGGCCTTGAACTTTTCAACACAATTGATGCCTTTCGGTTCGTCCTCTGAGAACACAAAGCAGGAGAATGCTTCACGGAACTGTGGTCCACAGGGCCCATGAGCCATGCCTCCTAGACATGGGCAATCCCAATTAATTTCTCCAGTCACTGGATTGAAAGCTCCGCCTGAGCCAGACGCGTCTGCAGGTGATTCTCCTTCGGCAGCAGGGGTCTGTGCATCCGTGGGGTCACCTGGTTCACGCGTTGGCTCAGGAGATGTCGCATCATATGCAGATGCTTCTGGAGATGCAGGTTTTTGGGTTTTATTTATGGGTGTAGAGGTGGATACTTTTCTCGGCTCCGCTTGGAGTATGTCAGAATAGACATGAAATTGGCGATTTATAGTAACTCACAAGAGGCGCTGTCAAGTGCAATAGGATTGGAGGATATGCTATAGGCCAGAAAAGCTGCGACGGTCGCAGAGGTAGCGAGAGTAACATTAATACGAGAGAAAGACGAAGCAGGGCGCTGGTGGGCTGTGTGAATGAGTCTTCGAAGAGGAAGACGCGTGAACTGACGAGAGAACATGGCTGACTGAGGTAACTCGATAATTTAGAATAATTTGCCGAGGCGGACATGTCAGTGCCTTCCGAATGAAATACATGTAAATAAGGGATATTGAAATAAATAAATTTAATATTTTGTGTCGTTTAAGCATCTTGCAATGATCCCTGCGCCTTTAGATACCTCTGCCCTGTCTTCGTCCCTGACCCTGTCCAGCACTCTTTGGAATCTGTCCGGGTGCCATCGTAGCTGTGAACTTCGTAGTCTCTCCTTTCGTGTCTGTTTTTCTGAATGCAGGTGTGAAAACAGGAACGCTACCACACCTTGTGGCGTAATCCCTTCTGCGTTGCGGGGCTTTGAGACCAATGGCCATGGTATCGCTGAGAAACTCAGTCTCTCAGATGACGATAAAAGCTTTTTCCAGCGTTCCTCGTAGTTGTGCCAAGCCTCGACCACAACCCTTTCCGATCTCAGTCGACTCTGACGTTCCCGTTCCTTCAGCACCTCTTCAGCCTTCCGTCTTTCATCCGCCACCCTCTTCCTTTGCTCTTCCCTCCTGAGCTGCATATTGATCTCGATCCTTCGTACTTCGTCCATCAACTGTCTATCCCTTCTCTCCTTCTCTACAGCCCTCTTTCGCGCCTCCTCTTCACACCTCTTCCGACGTTCTCCTTCAATGATTTCGTACGAGTATACCGTATCCTCCCATACCCTCTGCTGTCTCATCGAGTTCTTTCGTTTGCCCTCATTTTCTGTCGCCAGAAACATTTGCTGCTCTAAGATCCATTGCTCCGTTTTCCTGTTGCTTTTCTCCGCCGTCATGTATTCGTTTTCAACCACCCACGCATAAGTCTGTGCCATGTGGTTCCACGGCAGATCATTCGTGTTACTATGGAATGTCGCTGAACGATTGCGCGTAGGCTGGCTGGTGGAACATGTTGGCGGAGCAGGATTTGTGTACGAACGGTGAGGGTGAGTACTTTGAGAGCGTAGCTTAGCCATTCAAAGATGCGACAGGCTGATCTGGGGGTTGCGACTTGTTAATATACATTTTGATCCAATATATACATCTATCTATCTTATGTGCAGCATGTCCTGCAGCTGTGCTCGTTGTATCAACGTGATAACCACGCAAAACAGCCTCGTTTCCCACTATCAATCTTGTGGTAGGTGTCTTCCGAACATATTTCAAACAAATACGGGGTAAGCTGTACAGTTGGTCAACACGTTTCGAAAATGTGACCACAACGTGCTGACCCTATATGAGAAAGATTGATGGTATAAGTGGTACTATGCCTATGGTACGAGAAATAAAAAGTTAAAAGCGTCCTGCATCGCTGTCATGTAAATATTGGTAGGTAAAATGACAGTTGTTGAGTACAACAAGGCTTCACATCGATGAAAACCCAGAGTCAGTGACTGACTCAACCTTGGTAGATGCCGCCTCAAGGCGTACTGAATCTTAAAGTCATGCAAGTCAGGCCAATTCGAAGTGAGCGCAATGTTAAAGGACGTACTAAAGTACACGTGCGCTTGAGCTTCGCGCGCAGTTAGTCGTTCACGATGGTCATACTTTAATAACTTTTCGAGTAAGTCCATCGCTTCAGATGATGCCAGATGCTGATTATCCGCTGTAATAAATCGTGGCCAAGACAACTTCGCGTAACTTATCGAGGGTTTAGTATGATTCATCAAGAATTGGATGAAGGCAGTACTTACTTTGTGAGGAGAGACTCTAGATCTGTTTCAAAGTGGATGTTGTACTTGCATAGATACAAGTCAAATTGCTCCGTCCCAAGCGTCTTAAGGATCTTCAATAATTGGTCGTTGTTATCCGAACCACGGAAAAAATGCTCGCGTCGAAATATCTAGAGGGGCTAAGTTGAAAGAAGCAGAGAGTCAGATGATCACGCACCATAGAAGCAAACATGCACCCCACACTCCATAAATCAAGACTATAGTCATATTGCTTGTATCCGACAAGGAGTTCAGGGGCCTTGTAGTATCTCGACCCTACACGGATGTGGTAGTCTGTACCTGGGTGGTAGAACTCTGCCAGACCCCAGTCTATTAACCTAAGCTGCAACCTAATTAGATCAAAAAGACCACTAGGATTGAAGGTACTATACCTGTCGACGCTGATGATCGACCATAACATTCCCTGGCTTCACGTCTCGATGCATGATGCCATGTGCATGAACAAAATCAAGGGCCTTGAAAAGACTCCGTTATCAATTAGTGAATTTGAAAAGGGGTATCACATACCTTCAAAAGTTGGAAAGTATAGTGTTTGATATCAGATTCCGTCAGACGGGAAAATAAGCTCTTCCACTCGATGTTTTCGACATATTCCATGATGAGGCTGTGGTACCGGCCAGAAGCTAGTGCCACCATCTTAGCAAGCAACACGAATAAGATCCGCGAGAACTCACGATCAACAACAACATCCAACAAGCTGATCACATTGGGGCCGCCAGAAAGGTTCCTCAAAACCTTTATTTCTCGTTTAATTTTCTTCGCAGCAACCGGCTTTAGCACCTTTATAATACACTGGTCGTGGTTGGCCATGTCGACGCCTTCAAAGACCTAGGGAAAGAAATATTTAACCAATACCAGAGAATGTGGCGAGGCGGCGTACCTCGGAATACCTCCCACCACCGACGCGTCGCACAATTTCATAGCGTTCTGGTTGACTCCAGTCAATACGAAAGTTGTCTACGGTATATGCTGATCAGAAACAGATGATAGGACAAGGAGCCAGGAAATAACGAACCATAATCATACCAGGACTGGCCAAGGGTCGCGTTGACGTCGGCATAGACACGAGCCATATACGTTGACGAATGTGAGGCCTGGGTTAAGCAGGCTGGAAAGGGAGCGACGGTGGGAAGGAGGGATCAACTCAACAGGCGCATTGACGGTCAAGAGAGAAAATCGAGGAGACGGTGGTGAAGCAACGGCTCCTGTCACACTGTCACGAGTCACGTACATCATTATTGCCATACTAATAGTTAACTATCTTTTGTACAGAAAATGTATATAAAATGAATGTAGATGCATGTTACACGAGTCCTTCAAACAGAAATCAGTTGCAGTTGCAATCCCATCCGCATAGGAACTTACAGAGAGAGACGATGAAAATGTAGAGCGCTATGAGTTGAAAAACCCAGTGTCTCCTTGCTCAGAGGTCGCAGCCTGCAGGTCAGAAACTAACGATGCGATCAGCCCGTTCTGTTCGCAGAGCGTCTCCAATTCCTTCGCAGACCAAAGATGGCCTTCAGGCCGTTCCGACTCGCCGTCTTCATCATGCAACCGCAGGGGTTGACTAAAGTCTAGTTCGTTTTTCCCTGCGCCATGACTATGATAGAATTTGCTACGAGATGTCGAGCGAACGTGCAGCGCTGCAAGTTGGAAACCGTTCGATCCTATCATGCGTGGACCGCCATTTAAATTCACGCCCCGGGATGACTGTTTTTGCTGAGCGTTTGAGACGACAGGATGGCCTAGAAGGGTTTCTTGCAAGATGGAGAAAGACATCATTTCTGCAGCTCGGCGGAATTTCGTTGAACTCGCTTTAGAGGATCGCTCTTGGACCTTCTCCATTTGACGCCGAATATGGACTGCCCATTGGTGTCGCAAAAGGGAGTCGTCCACGCTGAACATATATCTCCGTTTCAAGCCTCCATAATTGTTAAATGCTATCTGGAATGTGTACCTCATGACAGCACGTTCAATCAGCACAGTGGTGCTCAGAGGCAGACCAGTGTATTTGACCGCATTGGGTCCAGCTCGGCGCATTATTACTGATCGAGAGCCAAGGACATTCGATTTCACTCGGAATGAGACCTCGGGTGACTTAGCAAATGTCAATATTGGGGGTTCGAAAATTAGATCTTGGCCAAAGAGTTCGATAACAAGCCCAGGATCAGAGCGGGGAATCCGAAGGATTATAGGCTCAGATTCTACTCTCCAGGTCAAACTTGCCGGTATGGGCCGTTTGAAGGAAATGGTTTCTATGTGTGCATTGGAACCGGGGGCTTGGGAGAGCCGCTCGTGAACAATTGCGTCGTAGACATCACGCAGAAGTCCATCGGACACTGCGCTCTTTTGATCATAACGCCTGAAGGCTTCCACAAACTCGTCACTAGGAACTTCCCGCTGAGGAACCTTGGTGACGCCAGCTTCTTGAGCAATTCCTCCATGAAGGAGGTCGTTGAGCTGGACAATTGCTCGAACGAATCGATGAGTGTGATCCTTGTTGAAGTCCACATGTTTAGCATTTGCTTCATACCAGCGGCTGGCGAACGCTTCCAATAGGTACTCCAGAGCTGCTACCTTCTCGGGTACGTGTATGGAAAGGAGGAAAACACGCAAGGCGTTATCCACCCTAACGCCAAGGAATCCGAAGGAGTCCAAAAACACCTTAAGAACAGACTTTGACGTCCGCTTTGCCAAGTATTCCCCAAGCCGCACACGATCCAAATCCCAAGTCTTGAACAGCAGCTGTCCTATAGCAACTGAATCGTCTCTCCTGCCAAATTTTGAGGACAGAGTAGCGACAGCGCTTTCAGGATCCCTGGAAAAGTTGTGGGCAAATGACGCGACGAGACGGTTCCGTTGTTTTAGGTCATTCGTATCATTGACGTCTGATCCTGTCCGTCCTTCAGCGAAGCGCAGTTGGTTGAGCATTACCACACTCTTGACCACAAATTTCCGACTTGAGGGATCTTTGTCGGTAAGGGCTTCTTGGGTAAGGAAGATAGGCTTCGTGATGACCAGTATGTCACTAAATAAGAAGAGAAAACGGTCCTTCAGGGTGTTCTGGTCAACAACCTGGATTACAGGAGTGGCCAAAAGCAACTTCCGCGGTGGATCGCCAAGGGATGTCGCCCAAATGCGGCTGCGGGATCCTCGTGCGAGCTCCTCGTCTATCTTGTCAAGGAATATGGACCCTTGAGGGCCACCAAGTGAATATTGTGAGGACGTAGTGGAAGATGATTCTGATGTTGACTGAGCTGGATAATCGCTCAAAGATGAAGAAGGATCGGGGGTTGTCGAAGAAAATGGGTCAGGTCGTGACGGCGGCGACAAAGGAGAAACTTCCAAATACGAGATGGTACTATGTTCTGATGGGGGGATGGTTATCGTCTTCTTTGCTTTGGGAGTTTTCTCGTTGTCAGTGGCTTCAGAACGTGGTTGAATGGAGGGAGTGTGATTATCACTGTTCTGTGGATCTCCTAAAGCGTGCGCCGATGCATGGCCATTTTCACCCCAATCACCGCTGTTTACATGTTGGGTAGTAGCAGGCGCTAGAGCCATGTCCTTTGACGGGATAGGCCGAGCATCAGGAGCTGATATTGGTGAGGACGGCGAAGAGGGTGCGGTGGAGAATTTCTTCTTTTTGTTCTTGCTCAACCACTGTTTTACACCAGGCAAGGTCATAGGAAGCTTGTACGTTCCATTTTGAGAGGGAGAACGTTGTGTGCTAGAAGAAGCAGGCTGGGGTGTGGAGGTAGCGTGCCTTGCAACAAGATGAGAATCAGACGTTTGATGAGACAGCGTGCGCTCCCTGCTTGCCGTGGAAGCCTGAGAAGTTGAAACAGAAAGCGGAAGGGTATCTTCGTCGTTAGCCGATATTCTAACGTCGGGAGTTGAGATGGAGGCTGGTGGTAGGCGACTAGGTTCGTCCTGCGTTGACGACATTCCAAAGGGAAAAAGTTTTGCATGTTGATACTTGGACTTGTTCGCAGAAGTAAGAGGCGGGACTGGTGAGGGAGCGGTTCGTGCGTGAGCTGCCAATGACGATATTGACGCTGAGGCAGAGGGCGACTGCATCAATGGCGGGGCCTGGTGTGGGAGCACGTCAACCTTATCGGTTTTGGCACTGTTAAGGCTAGCACCACTTTCACGGTTTACGGAGTCTGCTCGGTTGCGGTTGACAATGCTATTTGTTCGAGACCGTCGTCCGGTGCTTGAGCCGGCTCTAGAGAAAGCACCAATAACTTTCTCCCATGTGCTTGGATTATCGCTATTCCGCTCGACCCACTCTGGAGCAGGTTTACCAACAGAAAGGCGCTTAGGATATGTTTGAGGTGACGTAGACTCGTCACTGGTGTGAATTACGGACTCTCGTTCAGGCGCCAGATGTCCGAGGGGTGCATGTGGAGGTGACGATGGAGAAGTTTCTGATTCTACAATCAGGCTGCGAGAGGAGAAAGAGGCGCGAGGAGAGCCATCTCCATGTTCTGGCGGTGCAAGGTCATTAGAGTGGGGAGACAGTGGAGGTTGATCGCTGTCCTGGTCATTACTCTCCTGTATAGGCATCCGTATCTCAGGGTCTGTATCATAGTTTGGAACTAGAAAGGCTGTTAAGAGGAGGCAATGGCAATACAAACGACATAGTACAATTACCTGGTTCTGCAATCCAACTGAGCTCCCGCTCCGACTCATCCACTTGTGGTCGATATGGCGGATAGAGCACCTCTTCGTCATCCTCTTGTCCAGATAACTCAGTTAGAGGTGTTGCAAATGGACTAGGAGTTCGTCCCTCTACTACAGGTGGAGTGCGCTGAGGAGTGCGTTGGCTGGCATACGGAGACCCACGGACTGGTGATGGGGAATGAGAATTGATGTTTGAGGCGATATCCAAAGTGTGAGGGAAGCGTAAAGCAGCAACCCCAGAGGGTGATGCGAATGACCTTGGGACAGGGTATCGGACCTCTTCATCAGCGTCGTCCTCTTCTTCTATCACTAGACTACGCCGCTTGGGGGGCTCAGATGACGCTAACCCGGGACTTGATTCAGCAGGTAACGGAGGTTCCGGTGGTTCTTCAAAATCTCTAACAAAGCTTGATGATTGAAATGGTGTAGTAGAGCGGCTTCGAAGTAAGCTATCGTCAAAGGCAGGCAAAGGTGCGGAAGGTGCACTCGGTGTGTTGGGAGATGTAGATAACATTCCCTCCGAGTCTGAGACGCCAGCAGTGGCTGACTGTGAACCGCGGCGTGACCTACGCTTCCTTCGTCTTGGGGTAGGAGATGGTCCAGAACGTTCATCTAAGCTCACGTCTCCCGGGTCGGGTCGAATTCTGCCACCCAGGCGACTAAGCATTAGCTGACGCGCTGCGACACGCTCTCCGGTGCCAGTAACAGTGTTGTTTCGAATGAGTGTGGATCCTGATGGCTCGTACGTCTCGGTTCCACCTGTCAATGACTGCATGGCCAAGTTTCGCCCCATTGCTTTCCCTCCTGCACTGTTAGAGCGAAGCAGTCCTTTCTGCCAAGCCTCCAGCGTAGGAGGTGCTATAGGGCTGATTGGCGTATGAGGGAATCCCATTGGAGGATCTGCGGACAACGGAGTCGGAGACCTCAGTAGACGTGAACGTTGAAGTTCAAGAAAATGAGATGCGACGGGGATTGGAGACATAAGAGGCGCAAGATTTAAGGGTGGGTGCAGAGGAGCTTCATCCTGGGATGAGTCGCCTGCGTTCTGGAAGGTCGGTGTGGGGGTTTGTGCAGCTCTGGCCTTGGCGCGTAAATCCTTGGATCCTCTGCGACCACGGGAACGAGAGCGCCGCTTTGAGCGCGTCCTCGTTTCCCGCTCTTCTTCCTCCGCCAGTTCTTCGACTTCAGGCTCAGCGGCCTCAGTCTCGGGTTCAACTTCTCGTTCTGGGGTCGTGTCCTCGGACTCAGCCACAACATCAACCTGGCCTTCATTGAACTCAGCTTTGACCTCAGTTTGGGTGTTGACCTCTGCCGCAACTTCGACGGGTTGATCGGGCGCTTGAGAACTGTTTTGGTCTTTCGTAGTATCCCCTCCGTTGAGAGCTTTTTCCCCCTCACTGACGGAATCTGCATGCATCGGAGGTCGTCGCCCGTCCTTCATTCTTGGTAATGATGCAGCGCGTTTGAGTTTAGCTGCTAAAGCCATTCTCTGTTCAGCCAGGCTAGGCTGTTGTTCCTGCTCCATGGTGATCTGTGGGGCTGTAAGGTAAAGCTGGTTTGAGCGCCACATAATCCCTGAACCTGACTGCCAACAAGACCTACGTTCCCCTGGTCACCAATGGATCCACTGATATTTGAGAGTATTGAACAGAACGAGTAAAATATAAAATTTGTGAGTGCGAGGGCTAGTGAATGGAGAGCAGTTAGAAGGAAGGGTAGGAGGGAGGAGGAGATGATGAAGGAAATTGTCGTTGGTGGAAGGCGGAGAGAAAAGCTGCCATTTTGAGTAGGCGCACGTGGCGGTGATTTGCCTCCGTTTGTGCTTTCCTTTCCTCGACCAATCTTGACCTAATCTTGTCATCTGTACTACTCGTCTCGAGCCTTGTCAGCGCCTGCTGTCTATTGTCGATACATGCTAACCAACCGGGGACAAGGTTTCTTCCTATTCCTACAATGACTTCTATTGTTAGGGGTATACAACGCGTCAAAATGCTCTCCTGTGCATGTCATGTCGTACGCTCCTTGCCACACGCGTTCCTGCACTCGAGTCAACAATTGAGTGAGCCTCGCACAAGCAAGGCTTAACGGACTTTTTAAGCGTTAACATTTCCTCCCACGTACGTTCTGTCTGGCACGATAGTCAAAAGGGCCTGTTGCCCCACGCATGGATCGGCCTCCAGTCTTGGAAGCTTTTCAGCCATAGATCACCAAAGGCCAAGTACGCAATGATGTAGTGCAAAAGATCTTATACATTTATATACCCTCCCCGGTTCATTCGTTTATCCATACTACCCATGATGCGTAATGTGGTCTCAGGTCTAGTCGACGGATCAAGTGGACCAAATCTCTTGACATATACACATGATGTGCATGTTATTAAACATAAGTCGATAACTCTACATTCCTAATCATTCCCACATCCCCATCTATTACATCCAGACTTCATGTCTTCTCAGGACTCGGAATCCTCAACAGCCCTTTCGGGTTTTTACAATTGGACTGACACTTTGAAAGGAGTGTATTACGGCCCAGGTTCTACTGCGACAGCTCTGCCCAAGTTGTTGGATAAACTATCAATTAAAAAGGCCCTTTTGGTAACAGGGAAGAGTCTCCATGATAAAGTAGGAGCTAGTGATCTTAGATGACTCGATATTGACAGATGTTATACAGACAGACGTTGTAAAGAAAGTTCAGGCCATTCTGGAAGAACATAACGCATATGGCACTACTTTCTATGAGATCGGCCAGCATTCACCTGTTGCCGGAATTCGCCGTGCCCTTGACGTCTTCAAACAACATCAGTGCGATGGTATTGTTGCTGTCGGTGGTGGATCTCCTATCGACGCCTCAAAAGCGATGCTTTACTTCCATCAAAAAGAGACCGGTGGCGCCACCCTTTGTCAAATTGCCATACCAACTACACTGAGTGCCGCTGAATACAGCGTAAGCCGTGTGACGTTCTGAATCCACTTCCTAGACCCATCTCTTTCTCAGATCGGGGCAGGATATACAGATGACGAGGGCATTAAAGTAGCAGTCAGCTCGCAAGCTCTTGCTCCTGCTGGTATCATTCTCGACGCAGAATTGACACTAGCTACCCCAGAACGCTTGTGGTGGGTATAATTTTTTTGAAGACAGGAATTTGATCGATACCTCTCTTCAAGGTTGTCAACTGGTATACGCGCTCTTGACCACACAGTAGGCAAGTCCCTTCTTTAGTAAATGTACCTGTATTATAATTTCATTTACCTCTGCCCCAATAGAAACTTTGTATCGACCTTTGATCCCTGTTCCGGTTAAAATTCTCTGCTATGCTGCTCTCGCCGATCTCTTCACATATCTTCCTCAATCTAAAGCAAATCCATCGTCCATCGAAATTCGCCAAAAGTTGCAATTGGCATCGTGGATGAGTCTTTGGCCCACAAAGTTGGAGAAGTACAGGTGCGATGTGCTTTGTCGATGCCTGACGTCATGCTTGTGTTTGAACGATTGCTCTCAGTGCCTTGGGCGTGTCTCATTCGCTTGGACATCGATTGGGAGCTAAATATGATATCCCCCATGGCATAACATCGGTGAAAAAAATAGCTTTAAGAATGATTATATCGACTGAACTTAATTCTCAGTGTCTTACCCTTGCGCCGGTAGTTGCTCTTAAAGCGAGAACCGCGTCACGAGAGGACAAAGAGCTTCTAGCCAAAGCACTGTTCTACTTGTGCCAACCCTCTACTGGGTCAGTGGAAGGTGACGTACTCAAGCTTTCTTCGCTTATACACGAGTAAGTGAAATCATTGAATCATCACTGCTGACTTTTCATATTTCATATCAAGACTGGTGATTAGCCTCGGCCTGCAGTCCAACTTGACGGAGTACAATGTGCCGGAGGAGGATCTTCCCAAGATCGCTGGAGCCGCGTTGGATGAACAAGACGATCCAAATCTCAACCAGGCTGAGGTAGTAGATATGTTGAAGACCTTGTACTAAGCGGCCTATAGCCGAGATGATGCTCTAGTTTTGCCGATAAATCGAGACTTGAATTCCAGACAACTCAATGATATTTCTTGGGCCAGGGTTGGACGATTCTTTCGCATCATCCCATGTCAGAATCATATCAGGATGATGACACGGGGGTCAGTATATATCTTGAGTGCTTATAAAGAGAGACATGCCTGATTTCATCACCGTCCTCACGGAGTAACTCTGGATGAGTCGGCCACTCTGGCATCAGGTTGGTCGTGCTCATACGTGCCCCTTGTCAGCTGCGCCGAGGTTTTCCTTGACGCCTGCCAAGTGGACACGTCCGTCGTCCGTCCGATCGTGGGACTTCCCCGCGCCTCGCTTCCCTCGGGATAACGTGTCCCGCCGGTTGTTCAAAGTCTTTCCACTCTTCCTCATCCCAATCCCTCCAAACTGCAATACAAGTTCGATGGCATTACGGCGACCATACTCTACAAAGGATGACAATGAAGCGCCTCGTCTTTCGAATGGTAGCAACAAGAATGAAGGAAATCATGCACACGAGCACAAACACGAGCACGAACACTCTCATTCCCACTCGCTCTTCGGTCATTCACATTCAAATGGGGAGGAGCACAGTCACAGCCATGGGACCGAACAGATAATAGCCGCGTTGGAGGGTCAAGGTATTCACACAGTTCCAAGTTTACCACATGACGTTTAACGCACACGATCAGGCGACAGAGGCAGCAGAATCACTCTTATTGGCTTGGCCTCTAATATAGGCTTAACCACGGCGAAAGGATTAGCTGGCTGGTACATGCACTCAGCGTCTCTGCTTGCTGATGCAGGACACTCTTTAAGTGGTACGTCGAGGCGCCCACTCGCTTGCGGATAGAACGTCACCGATCGCTGCTACTAGACCTTTTGGGCGACTTTGTAACTCTCTTCTGTTGGCGTCTATCACGAAAACCGCCATCTGAAAGATACCCTTACGGATTTGCGAAGATAGAAACTGTTGGCACATCTATAATATCGATATTGCTCATCGGTGGTGCCCTTGGAATTGGTTTCCATTCCTATCATCTGCTTATGGCTGCTTTGGAACATTCCCTTGAAACACTTCCCGCTGGACCCCTGCAGCAAGTTCTTGGTACCATCACTTCAGTTGCCCCGACTGTCCCTATCATTGGCCACGAACATGCGCACGCGGTCGATCCCAATGCTGCTTGGTTTGCTGCAACCAGTGTAGTAATAAAGGAATTGCTCTACAGAGCAACTAAAGTCGTCGCAGACGAAGAGAAGAGTCCAGTACTTATGGCAAACGCCATACACCACAGGAGTGATGCGTACTCCAGTCTTGTTGCATTCTTTGCAATCTTAGGAACTTGGTTCTTCCCCGCTATCCCTCTGGATCCTATTGGAGGTGAGAAAAAATTATTCTGTTTTATATTCATCCATATAACGTGGGTTATATTCAGGTCTACTAGTATCGTTTGTCATCCTGCGGCAGGGGCTAGACCTTCTCTATGGTGCATGGGGTGATCTGACAGATGCCGGTGTTTCACTCAAGACTCGACGTTCAATGGAAAAGACATTGCATCCTCTATTACATTCTTCCACTTCACCTTCACACTTACTCGGTGTACGCGAACTACGAGCGCGCCGATCGGGCTCGCTGTTATTTGTTGACCTCACTGCCATGGTAACTCCAACAATGAGTATACGTGATGCATCTGCCCTAGAGGAAAAGATTGCGCGGACTCTCAAGGAGGCAAGGAAAGAAATTAACGAGGTTCGGGTAAAGTTTAGATCATCGCAATAGATGAAAAGTGGTAACAATAACAAGACTGCGTAATCATTGTTCAGTTGTATATTACATTTTATACAAGTCGGAAAATGTTTCTTCTAAATTTCAAGGCCATGCCATAATGCGGCTGGTAATCATGTAGTACATACAAAGTCGATGTCTGAGGTGTTACATTAAGGTATTAGTTTCTACGCAGACAGTTCCACTCATTATGCGAATAAAGATACAACTGTAGCTTGCATCTTGCCATCCCGAATCGCCTATAGAAGCAAGTTCAGCTTGATGATGGAATAAATCAAGGTAACACGACAGACCTCATGAATACGAGAGATATTTTGGCCAATCGACTCATCCTCAACACCAAGCCCGTTGACAAAGCGTGAATAATTCTCAGAACCATGCATGCGGACACCTAGGTTTACGCGGATGAACTCGTAGATATTCTTTGTTTTGCTGAGATAAGGCATCGCAGGTGCCGGACCACGTTCTCCCGACAGGTAATCTCGTCGGAGTTGGTCTAGCAGATTCGATGCGCGCGAAGCCACTTGAAAGCGGAATTGAGAAATCAGCGGTACAGCAGCCGCGATAAACGGCGATTCAGCAAATTCAGCTCCAGAAAGGAAGTCGACGAAAACGGGAGTGGTCGAGGCAACAACGGCATTCATCCTATCGACGCTGTCCATGGTACTGGTCTTGTCAAGCGTCGCGCTCATGATTTGGGAGACCTTTTTCGACAGGATGGTTTTCTGCGAGAATGTCAAGTACTCGCCAAAAAGACCAGACAGTTCGTCGTCAACGATCGCTCGAAGTCCAACTGAAAACTCCCGCTGAAGCGCGCGTATATCCAGAGCTAATCGATGTTAACTGAATGATCGAGGAGAATTTCAGACTTTGAAGGCTAACTAACCTTGGCATAATGTGTATAGATAGGAAGCAGTTAGCATTGTAAGAACTTCTAGTGAGTTGATTGTGGCGCGAGCGGCGATGAGAGCCAAAGAGCTAGTATGATGATCAGAACGTCGAACCGGAAAGCAGAAGCATTTTCATACTTGATAGCCTGATTGTGCATCTCGGCGGATTGTATATGTGTAGATACTGGCGTCGCGAGGTAGCCCAGCTCGGCGACGTACGCAGCTGTCCCAATGTCGATGCCTTTGGCGTGGTAGTTCAAAGACGGGTCCGTAGCTGCAAGTGAAGGCGGAAGACCGTTGTTCATAGCAGGATTGACGAGTTCAGCGCTCTGAGCGAACAAAAGCTTGCCGATATGGTGCAGCGCTAGACGAGTTTTTTCCATGGCATTGGTGATCGCCATAGCCTGGAAGTTTCCGCCATGATGGACCTCTCCAGTGTCACCGTCAATCAAGGGGTTATCAGTGGCTAAATGGCTCGATCAGCAGGTAACACGGTACCAAAAGAAACTTGACGCACTTGAATTACATTCCTGAGTCACAGCTCCGAGAGCCGCAAGGATATCTTCAATCTGTGGACCAAGAAATTGTGGAGATGTGCGGAGAGGATATCGATCTTGTCTTAAAGAATACTGGTCTTCGTGGATGCCCACCTCCACCTCACTCATCTGTGCAAAGTGACTACCTTCCAGAAGATTGTAGACGTTCTGCGCGCATTCAACTTGTCCCGGGTGAGGGCGGGCAATGGCGTGGATGAAGTGGTGATAGTTGCCTCGAGTCCCAAGGAGTGCCTCAGTTCCCATTGCAGTGCAAACTTGCGCCAGAAGGCAAAGATGGACGGCGTCATTAAGAGCCAGTGAAGCAACCGACGCAGAGAAAGCTGTTCCGTTGAGAATTCCGAGGTGTTCTTTGGAGGCGAGAGTAAGAGGTTCAATATTGTGCTGTTTAAACGCCTCGATTGATGGTGACATTTGTCGAGCACCAAATCTGGCAGGGCCATGGAAAACTCGAATTGCGGGATTGGCGACTGAACAAAGGCATGAGATGAGATATGTTACCAGCGGGTGCTTTTTTCTTACTTAGGGTTCCAGCGACATAAGAAAGGGGGGAAAGATCTGAAAGTATGAATCAGCACCCTATCATAAATTCAAAATTTGGGCGCATACCGCCTGACGCGGATATACTTCCTCTAAGTGGGACGACAGGGGTGATATTAGCTGCAAGGAGCTCATTAATCTTCTCGATTAATTCCCATCTATGCCGTACAGCTGTGAGCTAGTAGCAAAGCGAGAATGACTTTGCATACCTGACTCCCGAGTGACCCCGGATAAGGGAGTTCATCCTAATGATCATAGCGCCTCTTACCCATGACTCTGGCATGTTCAAAGAGCTGCTGGGATCAAGGAGGGGCAGGACATCAAGAGGTTCTGCGGAAGAAGGTAAAACCCCATAATGTTGGTGCTGAAGGAGGGCGGTGCCAAGAAGCAGAGGCTGGTCGGTTCTCGTGTCCGCTGAATGGCCGAAGTCAGCTTGATAAAGCGTGCTAAAGAAGACGGTGGGGGGGGGCTCACCACTGCCGCCAAAGCCGGTGGACAAGCCATATACGCTTGTGCCACTTTCTACCTTGTTGGCGATAACATTGCGGCTTTTCTGGACGCGACTTTGGATGGCTGGAGAGTCGTCAAGGTGAGCCTTGGCGTTGTATCGAGCAGCTGCAGTTACAGCTGCGACCGAGAGAGTTTGACCATCAATGGTGACGGGTTTACCCTCCCTATATAGCGATAAGTAGGGCTCAAAGGCAGCTCAACATTTCTCACTTGTATTCCTCGAGCTCCTTGTGAGATACAAGGAATTTTTCAAGGAGAGTGGGGGCAATAGGAGACGAGATATTCGCGACAAGACCATGATGAGAATGCTTAAGCTCATGAGACGGAGAATACGAGGGATCCATAGTGAGAACCATGATAGCAGAGACCAAGCAGTGAACAAGTGGTTTCAGAGTAGAGCATGTTAAATAGCCACGGCGGATTAGATCCGCAAACTGAGATTATGGCAGTTTTGCATAATATTCCAAGTCCAAGTTTGGGTTCCAGCCACCAGGCTGACTAAGCATACCATTGCAGTTCGAGATCTTCCCTGCGTTCTATCAAATGCGCCTCAAGATCCTCCCGAATGGGGTCTCCGTTTTTCCTTTGCCCATGTGTCTGCTATAGCCCATTGGGACAAAACTCCACGTAAATAGGTCTATCACGGCTTGTGTTCCCTTTTCATATAAAGCGGTAATTACTTTTCATGCAGAGATATGGATTTCAAAATTTACATGCGACAATCGCGAGGCATGTCTTCGAACATCGATACAATTTTGTTCAACGTCGCGACGATTCTTGACACGCTCTCAACTGTTCTCTCCTTATCATTATCACCTTGGTTCCGTCCGCCGGGCTACCGCGGCTTGGACCAGTTCCACGTGTGACGAGCTCGAGGTTGAGCATGTTCTTAAGCCCACACCCGATACGCAAAATTTATCCGCCGTCCAATCATGAAAACGGTATTTACTGTCATGTTTTTCTGAATTTTCTAACCCGGAAGGATCTTACCCCAGAAAGTGACAAACAAGAGATCCATATGCGCGCGGTCAAATGGCAATAATCCAGATTCACGGGTTCTTTTTGTGATGACGGTATATTGGTTGGAACTTGCCATATGCCCGGCCTTGTATTACATTTGTAAATGTTTCTTCGTAGAAGAACAAGGTCGTGCATCAAATGTGGCGTCCTGCTGTACCAATCTGTATTCGGGATCGTGCGGTCTACCCCGCTCACAGGCCGCAATGCGGGAACAAGAAACGACCATTAAATGTCTATCTGTACATGCGGCGTATGCACAGCACAGCGTAAATTTAATTAGACGCGCCGATCAAAGAAGGTTTGCTCCAGACCTAACGATGATCACTCCGTGTTTCTCGAGTTGAATACCATAGCGGCATTGGTTCGAAGGTCAGCTGAAGGCAACTGGGGCCCGATATGACTTTCCACGGGGCCCTACGGCGCTGCTGTATTTTCCCATGGATGATTCTAGAGGCCGAGAGACGGAGACTTTTGAATTCATTCACGGGCATACAAAGTTGGGACTTTTTGTTATCAATTGTGATGTCATCACTGGTAGGGTACACCCATGAAAGATGATCATTGTAAAATGAAAGGCGCATCTACGTTCTAACTTGTTTTGCTTCCAATTGTTCATGCTATCACTACCACCGAACACAGATACCAGCATCTGGATTAAAATATTTGTTCATGGTATCACGAAGCTCCACACGTACTGCACCAGCTCAGGTATCAGTATCTGGACTAGATCAACTGGTTTTCCATCCAATTATTCATAACATCACTACTGCACACACAAATCTTCCTTGATTTTTCATAGCACTATCACGAAGCGGCCGAGCACAGATTACAATATCTGGACTAGATCAACTCCTTGACTGTTCGCAGTATCACTGCACACACAGATAACAGTATCTGGAAGAGGCCAACTCCTTTTGCTTCCAGTTATCCATAGTATCACAGATTTGCGTACTTACTGCACAAGGAGAGGTTGCAGTATTCGGTTTAGATCGTGCAGGTCCAAAAGACCTCGCCAGCGGCCGACCGCCATCTTATATGGTGTCACCCCAAACACTCTTCACCCATCGAACACACACAACAAGTTTCTGCACTGCATCATCAATGGCCTGCGTGAGCACCTCATCTTCAAAGCCTTTCACGACCATGTGAAGTTTCGCCTGGGTAGGTATAGGTGGGGTACGGCGTACAGAACCCATGCCGTTCAGGCTGTCGCTTCTCCCTGTCCTCATGCTCTCAGGCAGCCTGCCAGGGTCAATGCCGAGCCCATTTGTAGCGCTGCTGTCAGAGGAATTTCCATCTTGCACGGCCATCTCATCAACAAGACGGCCATCGAGGGTGCGGACGAGACGACCCTGCAGGAGGGCAAAGACCGGATCCTCCAGACGGAGGGTGCGTTGAACTGCAGCACGTATCTGACTTTCATCGTGTTCTGTTAAAGGCACGGAAAGCCTACGGGCGCGGATGACTTCATCAGCAAGATGAACAAGTTTCGTTGGGTCCTCCTCAGACGGGGCCGGAGTGTCAATTTCAGTTTTGAGGAGAGACCACACGCGGGAGGTAAAATCAGTCTGAATGGGAGTGCGAACGAGAGCCTTGAGCGATGCTGCAATGACGAGGGCCTGGAGATAGTTTTGGAGATAGAGGAGATCGGATTGGCTGAAAAATAGTTGCGGTGGAAGGGTATTGGGCCCAGGCTGAGAAGAAACAGGACTTGGAGAAACCAAGGCGTTGAGGAGGCGGGATGTCCAGAGAATGTGCGGTTCACCGATCCAAGTTTTCCATAAGACGGTAATGTTTTGCAAGGATGACCACATTTCACTGTGAAGAACAAGTTGGCGTTCGCGCTCGCGTGCTTGTTGACGAATGATGTGAGAAAGTTGGGTATCGTCCATGGCGCCAAGGAGTGTGTTTGTGAGGTCATGCTTGAGCAGACCAGCGAGAGCGATGAGGTCGCGAAAGGTAGAGATTATAAGAGGGGCGAGTGGTTTAGGAGAGGGGAGATTAGCGAGTAGAGAGTCTATGTCGGGATCGCGGACCGGAGCACATCGTTGGCGAAGGGCTTTGAGGACGTCGTTGAGGAGAACTCGAGTGGATTCCAGGGGAGAGGATGTGGGTGAGAGGGGAGCAGCTAAAGTGACGAGAATAGGGTGTTGTGGGGGAAAGAGGGGAACGAGGACATGGCGTAGATCAGCGTACAACAGCTTGAGCCGTGGAAGCTGCACCGCCGGCGACGGCGACGAGAGCGATTCTAGAGCTTCGTCCCAAAAAACCTGGTGAACGACGCCTTGGACGCGCTCTTGGAGGGCAGATGTGTGGGTCTTTGGTGGAGTTCGGGCCATCATGGCAAGCAGGGACTTGTTTGGAGGCAAGACACGGGCAGGGTCAGTGGCGAGAGCATGGAGAAGAAAAGATTCTTGGAGTAGCTCAGGCGGCAACATTGTGGTATGACGATAAGATATATATGAGTAATACAATGTACATTTCCATTGGTATACATATCACCGTCCTTATCCAGGCGAGTACGACGGCGGAGGGTATTGTATTGGCTGATCATCCCGTTTGGGCTCATATGGCGGTGCTGGTTCAAATACTACTGGCGGCGCAGGAGCTGCAGCCGCTGGTCTTGGCGAAATGATGATCACAGGTCGATTCCTGGGATGATACTCGACTTGTGCAAGTATCTGGCGTCGGCGTCGGTGCACCATGCACGACAACACCAGGATCACAACGAATGCTTGGTAAAAAGTAATATATATCGGCTTTCATGTACGTAAAGGAGTACATACCTGCCGCAACTATTGGCGCATACGTCGACAGGCTCAGTCCTCCGCTGCATTGCTCGAAACTGCGGTAACTGTAAATACAAGAAAAAAAAAGACAGCAACAGAGCATAAAACTGACTTTGGGTCGCAGTCGCGGGGGGCGAGTATGACTGCGGGAGACATGGTATTATTATTATTTGATCACGCGCGGTCTAATTGGTGCCATCATGGCCTCTGACCCAAATCCCATCCTCGCCTTCATTATTGGCCTTGCCATTATCCTCCTAGCCTCTATACTCAACGCAGCTGGTCTTAATCTCACTAAACTAGATCATGTACGCACAAGTGCCATCCCAAAGTCTGCCAGGAGAAAAGATTGGATGCGCCCACTCTGGCTACTCGGAATGCTCCTCTACATGTTTGTCATATCTTTCTCAGTCATTTGTCTCTCCTCACGCTGTCTACAGACTATCTCAGCTCCTAGGAAGCACTCTTGCCCTCGAATACATGCGTGCAGGCACGTCAGATGACTCTTTTTGGTTTATTCTTGTCCCAACACCCGTTTCTAGAATATGTCGCTCCCCTCGGCTCGACATCTCTCGTCTTCAATTTCCTCTTCGCACGCTTTCTCGTAGGCACCCCAGTAACCAGCACAGATATCTATGCAAGTGCAGTCCATTCGTCTCCAAAAGTTTCATCTGACTTTTTTACACAGGGAACCATCATTGTCATCCTCGGTGTCATTGGAATCGTTGCTTTTGGCTCCATCAACTCTGGCCTCTCTTCTCAAACAGACGTAACACACATCACCTACCTCTGGCGCCGGGGCGGATGGCTCGGTTTCTTCTTCTTCATGGCCTTTGCTCTTCTCTCTCTCCTCGTTTTCGCTGAACGTCTCGATGCTGTACTCGCGTCACGTGCCGATCTCTCCACACCCACCCAAAACGACACCCCTCTCGCTGCCCCCACTGGTAACGCACGGATAGCTAAATCACCCGGATGGTTCGACCGCCTGATTTCTTTGGCGCGCACCATTCTCGCTATTCTACGCGCCATCAGAGCTGCATGGGCTTCCCTTATGGTCTGGGTCACCGCCTCCCTCGAAACCTGGACCGCTCCTCAGGATGACAAACAAGTTGCGTGGACCCTGGGCATTGCATGGGCTTGTTGCGGTGGTGGCCTCGCGGGCCTGTGTCTCGTCTTTGCCAAAGCCACTGTCAAGCTTCTCTCAGGCTCTCTTTCGAAACAAAACCCAGGCAATCAGTTCGGCCACGCTGCACCCATATTCACTATAACATTACTTGCCTGCACCGCAGTTTTGCAGATAATATGTCTTAATCGTGGCCTGAAAGTGTACGATTCTACCCTAGTGGTGCCCGTGTTCTATGGTGTATACACTGCGTCGGGGTGCGTCTACTCCACATTCTCCTCACCTCCTCTAACGTCTTCCTTAGATTCCTTGACTCCCTAATTTTTAACAATGAAGTCGACGCTTATCAGGGCTGGACCCTGTTCCTCATTTTCGTGTCAATACTCGTCCTTATATCGGGTGTGGTCCTCCTGACACATAAAAAGCCTGAGCCGACCAATGCGACACCAGTGCCTCTTGCACGTACCAAGGGCAAAGGCAAAGGCAAAACGCGGAAGATTAGTGATGCCGAGGAAGGACGCGCAGGCGGAGGAGGCGGAGAGCAGGACGTACTGTGGGCAGTTGGCGAAGATGAATCAGATGGAGAACATGAAGAAGACCCTGATGTTGACCATCATCAGAACCCGATACAGACACAGATACGGCCTAGAGGTGTTGGTGCAGAACAAGCTACGGAGCACGTAAAAACAAAGGGAAAGGGGAAGAGCGTGAGTTGGAAAGTGAAGAGTCATGACGAAGAAGGGGTTGGTTTGATTGGTGGAGAAACCGATGAAATGGAACCCGAAGACGAGCCTATACCTCACGGAAGCTCTTCAAATCTGGCTTCAACAACCCAACCTCAACCTTATGGGGACGAGGATGAATTTGGAGAATGGGAAGGTGTAGCCGCACCAAAACGGTGATACATTATCATGATATGTATATCTAATATCCTTTCTTCCTTCATGACTTTCACGACTTTACGGGAAATCATGGGCATACTCACTAGATTATCGCTACAGTACACATTATAATTCCATAGCTTACATGCCTCTCCATGACATTCGCAATCTACTTATAGCCTTCCCATGCACACATCTACTTCCCGCACCCTGGGCAGCAATGCAGGACGTCATGCACAAACACATCACACTCGGTGCAGAAATCGTTGAGGCAATCAGGACATCTATACCTGCCAAGTGGACTGAGGCCCTCGCTCGTGTGCGCCGCCGCCTGAAGAGGAAACGGTCGTGAACAGGCATGACACATTTTAGGTGCTTCTGGCGGGATCTGGTCCTCCGTGAGCCTATAGCCCCCGGACATCAGAAAACGCGACAAGCAGGACTAATACCATAGACAGGACGTACACCGAACCATAGGGTTTGACCGGAAACAAGTGGTGGTAACTTCTTGCCAGATGCGGTGAGCTCACAATCATGAGCCCGCACACGTCGCAATCCGTTGGTACATCGCAAACTTTCGCAAGACATCGCGGACACAGAAATCCCTCGCTTTTGATCTCTGAATGGCACACACAAAGTCCCGGGGGTGCCGTGTCGGGAAGACGCGTCGGAAAGCCCATGAGCATAAGATCTGCGCTAGGATTCGTCGCACGGGCGTTGACGTTACCTGCCATGCGAGCTACTTGCTGTGCTGGCGGGGGTATCAGTTCGAACAGGAGATCATGGAAGTGGCCTTCGTTAAGCGCAACACCGAATTGACCTTTGGGTTGCAAGAAGGTCAATACCAGAAATGAAATAGAAATAGTACGGACCCCCAGTTTTTTCGCATAAAGATCGGCATATTTTCATCTCGGCCGCGAGAGCGACAATAGAAATGCGGATTTTGGCTTTGACGCAGGCGTCCAGCGTGTCATGTATGTTTCCAGGGTCGCAAGTGGTGAGAGAACCAAAGATGATAATTATTTCGCGTGATGAGTGGGTAGGTAGATGACTTGAGTAGTTGAGTTTCTGTACTGGGTGAATAGTAAACGTCGTACCTCATGCTACCCCGTGCCATCTCGATCGAATTCTGTAAACTGGGTTCACCAGTAGGCTCTAATTTGTGGCGATCGGCTATGTGCTTGAGTACTTCCTGTGGGTTACCTGACATACAGAATTGGCAAGCTTTGACCAACAACGAACGAATTGTAAGTACCAGACATCTCCCCGATGCGCTCCCCGATACCTGCACGCATGCCTACAATGCCAATTTGCCCGAGGGGATTTTGGTCGAACCATTCTGCAATGAATTCACGCGAATACTGGAGCATGAGGTCAAAACGCGTGGGTCGCATGTCACGGTCCATCATTGCTGCAGAAAGGTCCAGCAAAAGAACAACATGACGAATTATCGTACGCCGGATAGCAGTCGATGGCGCAAGCAGCCTAAGCTATTATTTAGCGGGGAGGCATGCAGCTAGCAGAGAGACGGACCTCCGTCGCCTGCCTCGCGCCATCCAATCGTCCACAGAGCTTTGCAGGCTACCGGCCTCGTCCTCCTGCACAGTCTCCCACGAACGAGTGTATGAGGCCTCCCATGTATAGGCTTGCTACGCAGAGTCGATGTCAGATATAGTTGTAAGAAATGAGCGAACGCGAGTACCGTGTCTTTAGCTTTGCTCCTGCCCTTGCTCTTTCCGTCGCGTTTTCGTCGGGCCTCGGAGGCTTTTCCTTTTCCTTTAACATTCCTAGGAAGATCAGCGTCGTCTTCAACAGAAAGATCGGAGTCAGAGTCATCCGCAATAAATTTGGCGTTGTCTTTGCGGGGAGGCATGTTGGAAGTTTGATCTAGAGGCTGCAAGCAACCAATTGATCACCAAAATATTGATATTTGACCAAGTTCAACGACGATGTCAAGCGATGCTGCTGGACCTTCTTCTTCCTCTCTACACAATGACCAGCCAGATATCCCTCGGGCTTCTTCAGTTCCTCTTAATCCGTCAGGCTTCAATGTCGGCTACGTCTATTCCACCGAGATGATGTCCCATTTTTGTCCAACCGGTCATCCAGAAACCCCTCAACGTATATCCTATATATATAACGCGCTCACTCTTCGTCGTCATACCCACAAAATGAAATTGATTCCCATCCGGATTGTAAAAAGGGACGAGGCATTGCTCGTTCATAGTGAAGACCATTGGGACAAAGTCCAAGCTATCAAAGGTATTTCTCCGCTATCTTCTCTTTCTTACTTGCTAAAAATCGTGAAAGAAATGAGTGACCAGGAGATGGCAAACTCTGCGGACTACTATGAACAGCTTTCCCTCTACGTTATGCGGGGCACGACGCGCGCCGCCCTTTTGAGCTGTGGAGGCGTCATTGAGGCTTCTCTAGCAGTGGCGCGTGGCGAACTTCAAAAATCCTTTGCTATTGTTCGGCCACCGGGACACCATGCCGAACCTGATGAACATATGGGTTTCTGCTTCTTCAATAACGTCGCTGTCGCCGCAAGAGTAGTACAGCAATTGACACCCATCAAGAAAATCTTGATACTTGACTGGTGCGTTCGATGAAAATTTCAAATGTGTTTCGAAATAAAATAAATTTCTGATGAAGGGATGTCCACCATGGTAGGACCCTTCAAACGGCAGGTGGTGTGATTCTGATCCATTTTTAAGGTAACGGAACACAGCGTGCGTTCAACGATGATCCTAGTGTTCTTTATATATCTCTGCATCGGTACGAACAAGGAACCTTTTACCCTTGTGGCCCATTTGGTGGAATGCAATCCTGTGGCGAGGGCCCGGGACTTGGATAGTAAGATAAACAGTTCATCGATATATGTATGAATAACACACATTCCAGCTCTGTTAACATCCCATGGCCTGAAAGAGGAATGACAGATGCCGACTATCTGCACGCCTTTCAAAAAATTGTCATGCCTATTGCTTTGGAATTTGTGCCCGAGCTTGTTATCAGTGCGTCTGTCGCCCCGTCACATTTGCATGCTGGATGACCGACTTATTCCACGGATTCCAGTTTCTGCAGGCTTTGATGCTGCTCAAGGAGATGATCTTGGAGAGTGTCATGTATCGCCAGCAGGGTATGCCCACATGACCCACATGCTCTCGGGACTCGCTGGGGGGCGACTGGTCGTCGCTCTTGAGGTATCTTCGGCGCCTTTGGATCCACTCATGCCAATATATTCATATTTAACACACCACAGGGTGGATACAACCTTGATTCCATATCGAGATCTGCCTTGGCGGTCACAGGTATCCTTCTTGGCGAAGCACCAGAGCAGCTTCCACCAATGACTGCCAGCGAGAGTGGCACGGAGACAGTCTTTCTTGTCGCTCGAGAACAAAGTAAGTATTGGAAGAGTGTGGATCCAAAAGCTTGCGAGCCCCGAGAAGGTACCTTTCGTGATGGTTTCATTGATGCCGAACTCTGAAATATTTTATAGGATTGGAAGACATCAGCTTCTCCATCCCAGGTATATATATATATATAACATGGCTCACGCTAGCAACTCATTGACCATGAACAATGAACAGAAATTCTCAAATCCCACAGACAGCATTATCTGTACACGCAACACGACATGATGCAAATACCACTTATCACTGCTGAACTCGAACGGAGGTTTTCAACTCAAATTATGTGCACGTAAGATGTTCGTACCATTATGCCCGTTTACATCCTAAATTTGACCTACAGCTCGGATATTTTCGAGAATACGACGATGGTGGTTTTTCTTCATGAATTGTAAGTCTTCAGTTTTCCAAAAATCGCTTCGATTGCCTTGACACATATACGTATAGCGGAAACCTACGCATAGAATTACAGTCGTCGACAACTTTGAATGTGGAAATGGAACGCTCATATCTGGTAATTTCTGTGGCGTCAAGTGGCACGCTTGTCTGACTCTTCTGTAGCTTGACTTCTCGAAAGAACTGGTCTCATGGGTGAAAAATAAAAAGTATTCTCTACTCGATGCCAACCTTTTCCCAAAACCCGTTCCTATCACGACAGTAAGTCTTCCCCTGAAAGTTAAAGACGTTGAAGGTCTTGAATTGTCTCACAGCGAATGAAAGCTTCGGATGACTTTGGAAAAGACATCTTGACATATCTATGGGACAACTATGTACAGTACGTTGCACTTCTTCTTTAAAAAATATATATCTCATGCCTTGGAAGACTTTCAAGTGCACGTGATGTGATCCTGATAGGCCATGGGCCCGGAAGTCGTCCGATAATGGACCTTCTTGAACGCAGAAGTACGCTATATGTGATCATGATGATACAACTGTTGAGCTGACCATGACGTAGCTGCTAGTGTCATGAAATCCGTCAAAGCTGTGGTTCAGATAGTTGGTCATTCGACTTTACCCGCAACACCCAAGTACATGGATGATCTAACTGAGTGGTATCGAAAAGTGAGATCTTCACTACAATAAGCTCAAGGGTATTAACATGCATTGTACAGAACTCCTTTGTTGTCCTTCCATCGACACATAGTGCATTGACACCCACATTAAAGCCAAAAGACTTACGAAGGCATGGGGAACTGGTCCCAATAGGTATGTGCTAGTTTAATTGGATTTTTACTTGCTTTCTGCTAATGAGGCTGAAGACGAATCGCAAGTTGTCCGACTCATTCACAGAGCACTACCAGGGATTGCAGAGTTTGTTGCTCAACAATTGGGCAAACCAGAAGTTCCTACTGAATAGAGTTTAATGAATGTTCAAGACCTGTATTATGGTATATCTGACAAGTCTGCAACAAACTGTAGGGCTAAATTTTTACTTATGATCTCATAATTGGAGGTCTATGTGCCATTCAGCTAACCAAAGAGGTCAAATTATGTCGTTTTATCTGAGCTCGATGTTGCGTCTTCTACAGCGCGAAGTCCATCGGCTTCGTAATCAGACAAGTAGTAGTATGTAGCCGGCAGAGCTACAATCAATGCTCCAACAGTGTTGCCCAAAAATGCTGCAATCAGCGATCTATAACCAGGGGGGTTAGAGAGAGATATTCAATCAGGGATAGATACGCACTTGCGAATATACTCTGCGACGGTGAGCTGAAACAGTAAGATGAGTTTAAGGGATTGAAATACAGTGGCGGTACTTACATCGGCTCCAAACAAGATGCCAAGCGGAACTGAAAACATGTTGGCTATGACTGATAGAAACGGAGAGTGTCTTCAGAATGATGAGAGACGATCATATCACTCCATTGCCTACCGTGATCGAAGCCAGCAGCAACAAAGATCTACGGACAGGGGAAGTCATGGTCAGCTAAATATCAATGACCCATCACACTGTTTATTCTCACCCATATTGGTATCCATATGGCAAATATCTGTGAAGCAGGGTAAGTTAAAACTGCAAATTATTAAAAGGAACCTACCTTGGAAATCGTTTCTTTCGCACCCGTCGCTTGCTATGGCAGTACTTTTAGTACTGAGCCATGATGCATATTGAAGAGAGATGACTAACCCAAATGGCAACGGAAACAAGCCAATTACATCCAATACCCCTCAAAAAGATCTGATACCAGTGGGGTTCGACGGCCTTGTGGCTATAGTAGTGGACCCGTCTCATCATGAGAGACTCATATAAAGAAGTGAAAAAGGACGTACATTGCGAAGGTTTGGATGTATGTGATGTATGGATCGGTAGACACAATGCCGCTATCTGCGAGATATGCTCAATGGTTACCAACTGAAAAGGTTCTGGACAATGGAGCTCACAGTAAACAAGGATAGCAGCGAAAAACAGGCTTCCGACGAGGTTGCCAAATAAGACTAGGAATCTAATTCAATTCCTCATGATGGATTGGCTAATAATGACACAAACCGATGAGCCAGTTCAGTGGAAGGCCCCACCAAGGGATTTGTTTTTTGATCACGGCCATGGGGAATGTCTTCGATAGAGTGGACATTACACACTTGTCCCTTTGAAACAGGTAAACATACCATCATGTTGCTGGTCAATAGCTCCAAACCCTGGAGAACGATCCTGCATGGCGGTGAGTACAATTCGCGTCATGAGAAACGTTTAAACGGACATGACCAATCCTACAGGAAACACAAAGCCGCCCAACACCTTAACTATCCCGGGGTTGGAGTCGGTAAGCCCGGCAGCTCCGCCTGAGAAGATCTCCGATAGCAAGCCTCCGAATGACAGCATTACCCCAGCAGCCACCTGGATCCAGTATTAATGCTTGTAAAGACGATGGACAAGACGTACCGCTTTGAAAAAGGTACTCTCATAGCGTTCGTTATGCTTTGCAACAGCGGTCTTGACCAGCGAGTGGGCGATGCTTGTCTGCGAGAGGGTACTGGGCGAGTTGTCCATATCGAGGCAAACCGGAGAGCAGAAGAGTCACCAATTGGTGAACGCTTCCCAAGTAGAATATAAAGTACTTGTAGGGTCGGGTAAAGATTGGAACATGGTTATTACGCGATTGGTTCTGTGCACATCGTCAGTCGTCGGTCACCGCGGCAAGCAAGGGGAGTAAAAATAACCTTGATGTCCGTTTTCGTCGTTGGAGCTTTAAGGAGGCGTATGATGGCCTATATAGCCTGAGACACACATATGATGCAGAAGATTGTAAGAAGTCGGCGCAACCAACCGCCAGATATTTAGTAGGTGCCGCAGTGATCAGGGACGAATTTTCGTGAAAGGACGGCCCAACTTTATAAGTTCTCCCATGATATTGAGAAAGCGAGTACGGAAAGTTTTCGAGCTTCAAGTGGAGCCTGCTAAAAGTAGTCTTGAAGTAAAATCCTAGACGGTGTATCCTTAGTAAAAGGAGGGTACGAGATACGAATCCACATGGAGTTGAAAGTCATGGTTTACTTCAGTTGCGTGTGCATATGACCACACCCACAAATGTCAGCAGAGACGTTGAAAAGAAGCATCCGGAAGGACTCGGATCCTCAGAGTGGACATAGAAGGGTCATTGTGCATCGCATGGTTGTTCGGACCCTGTACACAGAGAAAGATTGCAGCCGATACTGTATAGGATGGTCGCTGTTTGTAGAAATCAGGAGATTTGTCTCAGGGAAGTCACAGAAACTTCGAAGGTAAGGAAAAATGGGAACTTAGACATACATTCAGTCTTCTCGCCTTTTAGTTACACGTTCATGTGCGTGCCAGCTTGAAGACATGCTAACACGAGGAGCATCGACGACCAAGGCAACAAGTTACAACTATGCTCTTTAATCCAAGTAGGTCATGAGTGAACTCTACTTTTAGGCTTACTCAGAACCCAGTCCACAGTGAGACGTTGGTAGTCTCAAATTTGTACGTCTTATCCAATATCCAGTACATACATACTGCAATGGCAAAAACAAACTAACCACTTTTCAAGTGTTAATCAATCGTCCTCTTCGACGTCGCCAAATTCGAAGATACCTAGACGATCTCTCTTGGCCACCAGAACAGATGCCTGGAGCTTTTTGACAACTTGTGGGTAAGATGCCAGATACCTACAACCCTTGCGATCGATCGACGCGAGACCATCAGCCAAAAGTTCTGCGTTAATGCATGCGAAGGGATCACTAGCTGCTGCAGGGTTTTCGGGATCGATAAGACGCAAATGAAGTATCTGGCCATCCTTGTGATCGATATTTGCGACCAGCTTACGCCCTTCGCAGAGCTGGCGGAAACGGTCAATCGCTTCTTGATGATACTCGCTCTCGGGTCCAATAAGTTTTATGAAGCTAGAAGAGGTAAGTCAGGGCAGCCAGCGTTCAGACGAGACATTACAATGTACCTAAGACGCGCTTCGTGAGCTTGTCCAGGCAAAGAGCGGAAGCGTGGGTCAAGTGGGCGGATATTCGAGAATGCCACTGTGTCTTGATTCCCATAGTCGATGAATGTGACCTCTGCTTCTCTCTTTATGGGAGATGCACGCCGAATCTTGGCACGATACCATGCACCGTCGGAGAACTTCGCAGAAACTAGGTCGCCACCCTTTGGGATAAATCCCGGAGGAGCAGAGACGGGAGACTGATGATGAATCGAGAAATCTCTCATTAATTTCTCCAAAGATGCGATGCCTAACAACACCAATAAGCTGGTGTATTTAGAAAATGAGAGATGTCATATCAAACCTTCTGTATTCAAAATTTGGACAGAGAAACCAAACGTAGGTTTCGTTCGAACGTCGCTGATAATGACGTCGAGATACTCAGGTGCAAGTGCGCCGGTTTCAACAGTGTCCGCCTCAACCTCCGCCTTTGCAGCCTCCTCATCATAATCACTCCAAATCTAAAGCAGCGTCAGCAACTATAGGAAGAAAAATCAACGAATACACTCACATTGAGGCGAGCCTTTTTGGCTTCTGCCTTGTGCGATATTTGTCAACATAATTGCCTTTCTTAAAATAAAGGATGTCTCTTACTTCGGCGTCAGTCAATTGTCGTGCCCAGGATAAACCTTCTGCGGAATACGCGTGTACCATAGCCAACCCTTCTTTGACTAATGCAAGCGCGAAATTTTCTTTGTTGATGTACAGAGTTCCAATGCACCCTCCGGACTTGTCCACGGATTCCACCTCGAACTCCACATCACGCTGCATACAACGCTTTGTCGCGAAGTCGTTGGCTTCAACACCGTACGGTTCCCCTTTCTCCGAAACGTTGCGAGCAGTTCGTGGAGCGCGGATGCCTACATGATATCCATGAGATATAACAAGGAAGCGAATATATCTGGTACCCACCAGCCAACACTAGTGTCAAAGTCTGATTATCCTTGGGGAGATAGAGCCTGCAAATAGTGAGGTTCGTGATCTTTGTGGCATCATCACATAAGTGCACCTACTTGAATCGTGATCCTGCGGCGACGTATTCCACGACAGCAGGAATTTTCCCCAATCGTTTGAAGCCGTTAAGGAATTGTGTTGCTCGGGTGGCTGTCTGTTGAAAATACAGTTCAAGGCCCACCAAATGCAAGTATGTGGGGAAATGATTGCTCACCTCGGAGATATTAAGAGGCTGTTTAGGGGCTGGTACATCCTTTCCAGAGTGAATACCCCGTGTCTCTGCAACCGCGCTATCGAGTAAATCCGGATATTAAAAGACTTTATTGCTGAAAAGATGCAAGGACTGACGATTGTTCAGCAGCGATGAGTTTGTCATATTCTGATGACCTGTCCTCGTCGTCGCGCTTGTGACGAACGATGCTAGCCAATCCCTTCTCAATAAGTTGCTCCGCTATGTTACTAAAATGGGGGGAAATCAGACTTCAGACAGACAATCTGCAAAGAGACTGACGCATTCTGTCCACCATAGTGAATTGTGGCACACTCTCGCTCCTCAAAGTCACCTTCGCGTGGGCGCACGAAGTCGATAGTGACTTTGACATGTTTGCCAATGAGCCTTTTGCGCAAAAATTCTTTGGCTTCCTGTGCGTAGTAAGCTTGTTTCGGGTCAGACAGTCTGCCAAGTTAATTTCAGTGATGTAGGGATATGCAAGAGGTATGGGTTAACGGACTTGGGTCCTCTAGTAGAGCTCAGTTGAAGCCTGCGTTCCTTTCCGGAATCCTTCTCGATGACTGAAATTTGATCGCCACTCCACACTCGTACAACCGTGGCATCAAATGTTCGAGAGCTTCCAGCAGTAGCCCCATTCGTTTTGGCCGCTGGAGAGGCGGATGGAACACTCGCATACAAGCACACTCGTTTCTCTTTGGCTGATTTCTCCGCCACCCTAAGCCTTTCCATTCCGCCATTGCTAGCTAGCATTCCGGCATGCCAATCAACGATGCGAGCCAAACCTGCAGCAACAAGGAATTCGGCGACATTGCCAGCTGGGTGAAGAACTAAGGTTGATTGTGGTTTGTTCAGCTGCATACCAGTTCCAGCATGAGAAACTAACCGGAACCAATGAAAATGCTTGCGGGTGGAGGTGCAGCAGCGTTAGCGCCAGTCTGAAATGGTGTCGCTGTCGAGGTTGGCAACGAGAGAATAATAACGTGGACAGCTCTTTGAAGCAGACGGGACTCAGTGAAAAATCTGGCCTAAACAAATAGATTTTATTGATGAGGAACTGCAACAGATACACGATGAAGCGAGGACAAAACACACTTCTTCTCCCCAAGGTTCTGAAGGCTCTCCTTGTTTGGTCGATGCACGAGGGCTACGGACACCAGCCAAAGCAATATTGACGACTTGGTGTTCACCTTCTGGCATAAGAAGGCGCACACGTAGTGTGCTTCCATCTCTAACGTGTTCCACGATAGCTTGTGTAGTCATCATATGAGACGTCGTTCAACTGAAATATGAAAGAAATCTACCATCGAGAGGTTTGCCTTTCCATTCGTTGACGAAGGATTGTGAATCTTCTGGCATCGTGTGATGTACAGCACGAGCCTGAGGGTGTCCAGCGTGAGACCCTCTCATACCGCTGGCAAGGCATAATACGAACGCACCTGAGGTCCGTGAGGATTCCAGATGCCTTTGCCACTTGATCTTGCCTCATTTTCCAGCTCTCGTCTCTTAAGGTCCTCGTCTGTTGGCTCACGTTTTATCTCTTTGAGCTTGGCCCAACCATGTTTAAGAAGCTCAGAGGCAATATCGATGCCTCCAACTTCTGCGTTTCCTAAATCACGTGGCACGTCATCGTTGGAGGGCAAGGAGTGCGACGATGTGAATGTGATCTCCTTTCCAACAGTGTGAGTTCGCAGGAATTCTCGTGATTCAAATGCCCAAGGCTACAGTAATCGCATTATCTATCAGTATACGGAAAGTTAAAGGGGGCGACACACCTCGTCTTCTCTAGCAGATGTACCAAGTCTAGGAGCAGTCACGTCTGCCAAGTGAAGAACGCTGACATTACACGCGTCCTGTTTTAGTTCGGGAATCAAACGAGGATGCTTTTTAAAAATCCTACCGCTCTTTTGGAGGTTGGCCTTGAGGTCCTTGCCTACCGCGGAGGACAAGAGAGTCGCCAGAGATTACAGCTGTTCCAAACAAGAAATCAGATATGAATTAATGATATAGTCCAAGAGTTAGCACATTTCACAATCTGGGTTGTAAGATTAGCACCGAAGTACGGAAAGTATTCAATAACTTACAGCTTTGAGAGACATATCAGCCACGTATTAGCAAGGATACTGGTCAGACGAGTGAGTTTTCAGTGACACGACACTGACAGCTCAGAAACTTTGGAATTCATGCGCACGTGACCATACTCAAAACAGTTGACCAAAAACCAGTGAATTCACTTGAAGTTAGTGAGATGCCCTTTGCTGAGTATAAACATGCGACAGATTCTAGGCTTATTCGAGCCAGACTTAGGTAGGGAGTTTTTCACAAGCTCATATCACGAGAAAATAACTGAGTTCTGCGGGGAACACATCGAAATTGCAACGGCCGTTGACGCGTTGACGTTCTGCAGTTGCAGTTGAAGCTCGCAACGCTAGAAAACTGTGCGATAGAAACCACTAGAAAAAATAAAACAGTATTCTCCCTTCCATCAATTCATTTCGAGTGGAATGTTAGTTTGGAGAACCGCAACTTCAGATTGAATCGCAATAGAGTACTACTAGTTCCAATTACCTTGAAGCTTGACACTGCGTACACTGCAACAGGCCCAAAAGTGCTATATGTAACCACATGCACTCCAGTCCGCTTGTACTAAAACTGCCAAAGGCATAATCACGGGATCCTCGACATGCAGATCGGAACCAGACGAATACAAGCTTTGAGAAGGGGTGCGTTAAGAAAACGCCGTACGCTGACCCCACACAAAGTGGGGCAGGTATCACGATCATGAGCCATCGCAAGAAGAGCTTTGACAAGGAATTTCGAAAAGAGATGGTGAGCTCCAAATCATCCAACATAGCGTATCTTGATAGCAGTTGTTCGGTTGCGTACTTCTAATGCTATGCAATATGTTAGTGAACATACATAGTTCATCAATCAACGATTTTCTTCCACCTTTCAATTCTTCGGCTTCCTCGCGTTGCTCATAATCAAGCACCAAGCGTTTGAGATGTTGTTGTTCAACCTTGTCCTGCAACTGAGCTGATCGTGTGTGGACGGCCAAAGCCGATTCAGCAGGAACGGCCAATTGACGAGTCTTACAAGGTATGCAATCAGACCGATCTTCAACAGGATGCAAAGGAATAAGCTACCTGTTGTTTATTTCCCCGTTTTGTAAGGACAGTGAATGCCATGATGTCGGGCCCGTTGAGCTGCGATGGCTCAGTGTCTTTATCTCCATCTTCAGCCTTTTTCTTGCGCAGCGTTGGAGGAAGGACAGAAGAGTCCCAAAGAGCCAATGCAGTTCTCTTATCAACCTTTCGAGAATCACCAGAAGTGTCGGTAACCATCTTAGCAAGCTCTTTCGCAAATTCTGCGTCAGCTTCTTCGGAAGGCCCAAGGTTATCTTGAAGGGAGTTGCTGGCGGACAGGACTACTTCCGGATCTGGTGACGGTGCTCTTTCATCATCCTATATCTTGAGTTTAAGTACTGTGTGCGCCAGGAGTGTAGAACATACTGACCTGGAAATGTTCATCTATCATGTCCTCCTCCTCTTCTTCTTCACCCTCTTCATCATTAGGTCTCAGCCCTTCATCTTCACTATCTTCGCCACTATCTTCGCTCATGACTATAACGAGGGTAACGTAGGGCAAATCAGAGTATTTTCGAGGACGAAGAACTTTATGCGCACCCGTATTCTGGTATGCGGCACTAAACATTTCGTCCACAGCCACAGCAGCCTCTTCGATTGTTTTAGGAATATGTAACTTTGGTCGCACCGCCTGTGAGCATTCATAAGTCTACAGCATTGATACACAAGAGCACCAGGATTATTACCTCGAGAGAATCTGATACCATAAAATCAACATCCATAGGCATAGCATCCTTGCAGTGGATATAATACTTTCAAATGTAAGTAATGAACATCCATTTTGTCAGGATCACATACCTGGAAGAATACAAGGAAATTATCCAGTTTCTTCTTCTGTGTTCCACGATCAAAACACATGCCGCACGTATCTAAAAGAACACAGATGAGTCGGACGCGGAAGAAATCGTTCGGCATATCGAGAGGAGCTAGCTGTTTAGGTGTCGGCCGTCCATCCGCTAAATATTGACTTAGCCAGATAAGGTGTTGGGATGAATAAATACTTACGATGGCCGAATGTCACTAGAGACCATAACGTGTCAAAAATAATACCAGAGCTCAGTAGTCGATAGATATACAGCTCCCCAAGGTATTTAATGATCGCCAAGCGTCGCTGATTGGTGCTATAAACGTTTTGTTCTAGACCTCTTCTGACATCCTCGAGGACCTGGTCTACAACAGAAATGGCAAATGAGGGTCGATAGCGTTGTAAGTCATTTGTGAGCATGGCCATTAGGCTGATGTTGCTGTAAGTGATTTTCCAAGGTTTCGTGAAAACCTTGTGGATTGTCGAGCGAACTTCCTCGTTGTCCCAGTCCAACTTCCGAATAAGCTTAAGAACCTTGTCGATCGTTTTCTTGGAAAGAACGTCGTAAATCAAATGGCGAATGAAGAGCTCCATTGGAGTGCGATGTTTCTCCTGCTTTGGAGCGCGTTCAGGAGGGTTACACTATATGTCAAGAAAGACGGTCAGAACCATCAGACATCAGAACATTCAGGTCACACCTGATAGTATGCATTTTCCAAGAGAAGGAGCTGTCTCTGATCAAAATGCTGTAGGCTTTGTTTACGTCTCATGAGCTCCAGCTAGAAAAGCATCAGAATCATTTCCCTCTTTCGATCGGGATTCTTACCATTGTGCCGAATCTTTGAGCAGTTTCCTCGCTCCTGAGTAAAAATCGCCCACATCCTTCCAAAAGTAGTGCGATATTCTCCACGTTGACTCCAGAAAAATCATCCAAACAGACTTTGAACATATGGAGAATAAGATGAGAGGGGACGACGCGGAACTTCGTCAAATTTGACAAGTAAACAATGTTCTTCAAGCAACGTTAGATAGAGCGAAAAAGGCTTCGCGAGAAATTCACCTTCAGTCTAACTTCGGCCAGCTCCTTGACGACGTTTTTCTTCCGCTGAAGATAATGGAATTCCTCATCGAGCTATGTACTTCATGAAGTTTATCCAAAGAATGATACAGAGTGACTCACAATAGCAACCAATTCAGTTCCAATATCTGGCATATATTGATTTAGCGTTGCTACAAGCCGTGCGTAGTGGGGAAGGAGATCTGTTCGATTCTTGGGAACTTGACCAAGAAACTTGAGCCACGTGGGTAAGAATATGACAATCAAGCAAGGACGAAAAACTACCTTCACCAAACGCTTCCTCGCTGCCTTCGAATTCAAAAAAGCGAAATCGATCGCAGCCTGGTCCATCAGCGCACGATTCGTAGCATCGGGTAAACGAAGGAGAAGAGCGGTCAAGAGTTGGGAAGGTCCCTGCGGGGCAAGGTGAGGTGATAGAGGAGGGGTGATTGCCTTTGGTGTACCCGGAGTTGGGGTTGGGATCCTGTAAAGAATAAGACACATGCCGATCATGAAAATCAGTGAACTTGCTCATTCTCCTCCGTAGTATCAGAGGATGTTTTCTCTGAGCCTGGCTCTATGGTTTCCTGGTCGAGTTTATTCAGCTCTTCCTCCAACTTCCTCACTTCCTCCTTCTCGCGGTCAAGGCGTTGCTTTTCTGTCTCTTGTTCAACTTCTGCGTCTTTCTCAGGGACGTCGATACCCAAGACACTGCTCGGAACGAAGTCCTTCAGGTCCTGCACGTCTTCGAAAAATCGCCTCTCTTCTTCATCTTCCCATTTACCTCCAGCGGAAACGGTCTCATCTACATCTTCAAGATTGTTTAAATTATTAGAGCCTATTAATATCGAATCAGACTTCTGTGACAGTGTCGGAAGAGCAGGAAGAGGCAAGTAAAGTTGTTCAGATAGGCTGGAGGCGAGGATGAGTCTCAACAACCTGGCATAGAAACATCCCAAAACTTACGCCTGACAGCTAGAAAGAAGTTTCTCGTAGCCTTTGGTCATCTTTTCATAAGCCTGTTGGCGATCCTCAAATATTTCACCAGAACGGATATAAGCTTCATGATTTCGCTTGTCTTGTTCTTGCAGTCGCTGAAGGCATGCTTTCAACATGAAGACATGATTGGGGAATTGAAGTCCAACCTTATGTTCAATGACTAATTTTTTGCTGACACTTTCATAGTAACCTTCACACATGCGCTTGAATCGATCCCGTATGTCTTGTTCAACTAGTTCTTCGACTTCATGAGTCAAAGAAGGGTAGGCACCATCAGATTCGAAACTCGATGCTGGAACATCAGCGTCAGACGGATGTTGTTTAGAGGATACTGGGGGAGTAATGCCGAGATAAGGTCGAGAGTAAGATTTGAGGAACGTGGTGAGCAATGGAAGGGACGAGAGACTAGGATCATTAGACAGCTGTGGTAATTAGAGTGTAAAGTAAGTGAGAAAACATGATAATTATATGCGCTTACAAGCTCTCTCAAGGATTTCATGATCCATTCTCCGCCACTCCTCCCCGGACCGTCCTTAATGATACCAACCAACGCCAATTCGGAACATACACGGAGTACTGGGCGCTGTCGAACAACGCGGCTATTGTCTTCTTTCTCTCGCTGCTCAAGTGCCAAAGCATTGAGGGCAGCACGATTCGGGGCGCTTATTGCTATGGACAGGGCAGACTGCAGACCGGGAGTGAATGTCGTAGGGAAGCGTTGGTGCAACGATGAGATAACCTGTTGGGCAGAAAGAGGAAAGCTCCAGTTTGTTATTATATGGCGTGAAACGAACCTCGACGGCAGCCCAAACGTCCCTCTCTGTCTTACAGCGTGAAATGCCTTCAATCACAGCACCGGCGATTTCGTCTATGTACTTCTCCAATGATAGTGATTCAATTTCTTTAAGGATCTGGTCGCGCCCCTCTGCAGCAATCGATTGGCGTATGCGTTTTATCAATGCAGTGTGTCGTTTGAGAGATGAATCTTTCGACGAATCTAGAGGAAGTTTAGATCCAACAATCCGATGTTTTGGTCTGAACTGACCCTGAATGGATGGATTCAAATTTGCCTGACGCAGTGCAACGCGCTTCTGAAGGCGAGTTCTCTCATCCTCAAATTTGGCTGTCACCTGGACTCCATTTACGGTTGAGTCCATGGTAAAGAGGGAAAGGAATGGTAAGTTACGTAATGACCAGTTCAGAGACGCGACTACTCCATCGCGGCTCTTGTAATTTCTTTCCCTCCTACATATCGAGAGGGGATGTTGGACGACGATGACTACTTCACAGATGATATATGTTTCGACGACCAGACACTGGCGATCTTGGATCATGCAGAGCAGAAATACCTAAGCCAAGCCACCAAGGCTCTTCCTCCAAGCAAACGACAAAAGACGGAGCATGGTTGGATAGCTGGACATGGGACCATAACCACTAATGTTCCTGATACTTTGCCAGAAATATCAATTGACGCCGGCTCATATGGAATGCTGAGACCGATTGTTCCCAGACCTCCAGTTACTACGACTTCCTCGAGGGCCACGCGCAGTCATACTCCACTTCAAGCAGTTAGACCAGTGAACTCATCTGTGCAAATTGTCCCCGCTGCAATATCGCGCATTCTACCTGCGAGGAATATCCAGTCAGGATTGTCGAACATACCACATCGGTCGAATGAAAGTCCACAATTGGCGCTCGATAGACGACAGAATTCCACCCGATTGCCTGAAACTATTCCTATCAACACTACCAACACTACATCTAGGCTCGATCAACATGAACTTGAAGTACAGTTGCAATCACTGCAACATAAGCTAGAGGAGGTAAGTACGGAGGTTTTCCTAAGACATCTCTCACCTAAAAACAGATGAGCAAAGAAAACAAGAGCATGCAGCAAGCATTGGCCGCAGCTATGTCATCAAAGCTAGCGAAGGAGGGGGAAGTGACCGTCTTGCGTCAAAATGCTGAACGGGTAAACCCATGTATACTTGATAACTACTCGAGCAGCACTCATCGAAAATTAGGTTGCACAAGAGCATACGGCTCAGGTTGCGAGGTTGAAATCAGCCCGAGAGGAAGCCGATGCAAAGCAGGCTCGCATTCAAAAGGAGTTGAGGGAAGAAACGGAGAGATTGAAGACTCAGCTTGTTTTTCAGGTACCATTGCCTTCGAATTCCAATTTATTGCATAGCATTAAACGATTTTTAGCAACACGAACAAGAAAGCTCTCATCGGCCTCCTATGTCCCTCCGTTCAAAGAGGATTTTGAAGGATGCATCTTTCACAAGTCATACTACACCTTCGCGATTACGATATCCTAATCGACAAGACAGTGCTTCAAGGTTTCCTATCATTGGGGAAACATCCGTGTCGCAGGTCCACAATTCCCCTCATACCAAAAGATCAAGTAAATTGCCCGGTTTTGAAAACGCCTTCGATGCGACAACCCCTGTGCAACTGTCCAGACATAGAGAAACGCAACCTACCTCCAAACATATATTTCCCAGTTCTCCATCCCCGATAAAGCATGCACTACCTTCTAAAGCCGATATCAATAAAACTGGTCATATGGAAGACACATTCATGGAATCAAATCATATAGATGCAGACGGTGACATTGAGATGCCGCTGGAGGCTACCGAGCCAGATAATTACACGCATGAAACGGACACCGAGGATACAGAAGATATTTCGCTTGCTGTAGGACCTATTGACTGGAAAGTGGAGGTAATCAAACTAAATGGTTTTCTGAATTTCAATATACTGAATATCCTTAAAGCTGAACAGGATCGTGTTGCTCCATTCCTTGCCGACGTCCAGAACTTCGACCATTCAGTTACTTTTGGGGGCTCAGATTATGTCTGACCTGGGTGATGAGCATTTAGGCCTATACATGGCCGCCTGTTCACGTTCCCTTCAAGTCATAGCTAGCCCTTTCGACAGAGAAGAGGAATGGCGACTCTCCGTGGAAACACTTTCTCGATCTTTTCTATCTATGATTCCCCTGCTGCAAATGAATACCCTCGTAAGTCGTAAGTTTATACTGGCAAAATACCCCAACCAACCAAACAATGATGTATGGCAGCTCTTTCCTCTGGCCGCGCTTCTTAATCTCCTGGCCGTATTAATATATTCTTTACCAGATTTTAGATCATCTATAATGCATGCTGGCACTCGCGAAAGCTCCATTCTTGTGTCCATATCAAGTATTGTTCTTGAACAACTCGATATTGGAAAGCAGGAACCACATCATGAAATTCTTGCGGAGGAGATTGTTACTCTCCTAGAAGCGCTGTCTTCTACCGCTGAATCTGAACTCGTTGAGAAGTTCGTTTTTTTTTTACCTCCATCGACTTGTTTTTGCTCATTTTGCGTTTTGAAGGCTGATATACATCTGCCAACAACCGCAGGTTCTGAAGAATTTGCTTCGTACTAATCAACCGTCTTGGCTTTTTTCGAAAACCGTCCAGTTATTGGTCATTCTTGCTTCTCGTATGTGATCCCTCATCGGACGCTGCTATCAATTCATGTATCATTCAGACCACAAGCTCTGCCGATATTTACTTTCAATGCCGGACCCCGACCATACCGCCGAAGAGGAGAGGACGACAGACCCGCAAAAGATACCTCTTATTGAACGACTCTGTCTATATCTTATGGATACAAGCCAAAAAGATTCTGAGGCGAGACGGTGTTTTTTACGCAAATTCAAATCTCTTAACCCCTGTGTAGTCCAAAGATGCCAAGTTGTCGATCCTCGCCTTTTTCGCGTTGCTCTCGAATTCACAGCCTGATGTTCACGCACATCTGCTGACCACCACAACTGTGATACCAACTCTAGTGATCTTTCTCGCTCAGCTTACGGCGGCGTTTTGGGAGGATGACGAAGATCTCTTATCTGCATCGTCAGAGGAAGTGTCGATGTATGTAATTGACCAACCTGCCACCTACCCTCTCTGATCTTCCCCAGGGCGATACATACTTTAAACCAGACCTTGTTTCTCCTCCATCACTTTGTCTTCACATCAACCTCTTTCATTAATTTGCGACAGAAACTCCATGCGCCTTACCACCGAATTTTTAATGGACTTATGCACATGTTCATTGTCACGTTTGGAAGGTTGTCATATGGGGAAGCTCCTGAATGGATTGACCGCCAAGGGCGCATCGACCTTGTATCCTCGACAGGTTGTTCTTTTCCTTCTCTGCAGACAATTCACTTATACGTTTGTGTATAGACATGGCGAGGGATATTCTGGATCACGTTGTGGATGGCCCAGAAGCAGATCGTACCTGGCAAGCATATCAATTGGAAGGAGATACGCTAGATGATATGGATGAAGAATCAATGGAAGAACAACTTCTAGGAGAGCGTATCTAGCGCATATATAACTTCCTTGTCGAAAACTGTTGAAATGAACTGATAAAACAATTTTGAGGATGGATCAGTTCTCTATCTTCACTACTCCGTCCGCCGTACTCTAGAAAAAAGTTTTTAATTATAAAATTCAGTGAAGAGCCCAAACAGCTACCTGACCACACGTTTCCTTCAGCCACTGGAGTCGCCTCTTCCTATCCTTGTGCCTCTTGAAACTAAGGACTGCTGAAGTCCGGGTAGCGAGATCACATGCTTCTGCTCTGAGTCTGCTGCTTGAGCGATCACTCGTTACCTGGTCAATGGCTTTTTTCAGTGACGCAAGGTCGAAGATGCAATGCAACCTGGTTTACTTCAATGCCAATGGGATTCATTGTATTGTTGGTCGTGCCGAGATCTGAAAACTCTCCGAAGCTGTCAAGCCAGAGTTGCCATAGGCAGGCAGTCCACTCTGATGTTCGTGACTTGCGGGAAAGAAGGCGTTCCGTGCACCAGACGAGGTGATTACGTCCCAAAACTATGGGTGAAAGTTGAGGGAGAGTGTAAAAATCCGACCGGTTAGTTGAACTTCCGGTGAAAATCGAGGGGAAGCTTATATCTGAATGAAGCAATCGAGTAACGACCACTTCGTGTGACATAGGAGGCCCTTCCAAGATATCGGCAGGCACAAGCATCACCAAAGATGTCGCGGCGAAAAGTCTTGCCAAGTTGAGATAACTGTTAGAAGAAACCTGATCACAGGAGGCAACGCGTAGCAGATGGACAGAGAGACCATGTAATAGACCTGTCTTAAGGCTGTGTAAACGATGCAGAAGGGATGCGAATGAGCGCGAGCCAGGTTTGGCGGTAGTCGTCACCAACAAGGATACAGGACCTTAAGACTATCAACCTACAGAAATTGGATATAGTGAACTCTCTCACCTTGCCATCCAGAAACCCAGATACGCAATGCCTCGACGTCCTCTAGCTCCGAAGTCCATAGACAAGCTGTTACCATGTCGCCAGTTCGTTCTTGACCTTGGAGAATGTATGGATCAAAGCCCAAAAGGTTGTTACTTTGTAACGACACCAGGCGCGAAAGGCATTGTTTTGTTGATGCATCGTCAAACGCCGACAGAGAGTCATATTCATCTAAAGAACCGGCAGTATTTTTTTTAGCCAGGCCGGAATCAGATAAGTCGTGAATTTGGTACTCTGTTCATTTCCAACTCCTGCTATTGGTGCCTGGGCGTACATATCCATTGAAAAAAAAGTTATACTTATGCAACAATAGGTGACAAGCATCCATTTCAAACACAGCTTTGACAGTGGGAGCGTATTGAGATGACGATTTGCAAGAGGTTGTGAAGGCAGAGGAAATAAGATGTTTTTCAAGTGGAACGCGATGTCCATGAAAAGAGTTTCACTATGAGATTGGGAAGAGTAGTCGTCAGCGTGTAATGAAATATCCATGGGATGATGCTGCGCGGATGCTCGAGATCGTTTAATGGGGTTTCTTGGTGATGTGCGAAAGCTCACTGATGCAGCGTCTGAGCTAGGAGGTATCAGTTCCATAGAGAGTATATATGAGATGAAAGTCTGAGTTAAGGAACTGAGTTGCGTCGACGGCTGAGTCCAACACTGATATCGATCACGTGGTCTATTTGAATACGCTCGACGCGCGTCAACCGCGTCGCGTCGCGAACCTCTCAGTCATTTTCCTGTATTCGGATGCGGAATAAACTCTTCAAATAGATGAACTAAAGCTAATTCAATGAGGGCATCTACGCTTATAGGACCCTTTTTGAACGTTGCTATTTTCATTGTTTAGAACAGAAGTTAGCTAAAACTCAGCGTAATACGCCACAAAAACGCGATAATCATATACAGTTGTAGGTGTTGGGTTCAGTAAAGTATATCCTGCAGCCAAGCTTAATTGGCAGATAAGACTTTTAAAGATAACATGCTCTGTCTCCGCAGTGATGTCCGAATCGTGGAATCTGGCCCTAGGAAGAGCATTTCAAAGAAACGTGGTATACCCGCCGCCAGTAGCATGGAAATAGCGTGTACCGCCCGTCTCAAAAAAAGGTGGATATGCACGTGGTTGAACACGCGGATACGGCGTTGGATCCCCTCCATCAATTATCTAGTATAGAGGGATATAGAAGAAAAACACGCGCTTATGAATCGCAGCATTGCATATATATGCATACGCACTTAAGTATACCTTCAGAGGGGATACATTCCTTTGTGCTCAAATGGAAACGGTAAACGATACGCAGCTCCCAATCGCCGAATTGTTCGATATTCATCGGTCAAACGACGTGTGAGTGCCAGATTAATCGATAGTACCTCTCATTCTAAAGGCTCTGCAGTGTTCGTGATGTTATTGCAAAGATGAGAGATGCTGCAGCTGATCCATCTCCTCTGACGCGGCTCATAGAAGATCCTGCGATAATCGAGTTGTCGAGGTTAAAGAAGCAGAGTGGTGGTAAAGGCCTTAAGAACGTTCCATCCATCAGGAGACTTGCAATTGAGGAAGAGGAATACCAGCTCGGTCGCTTGAAGGCACTGTTGCGTTGTGCGGCTGATCATCTGGAGCATGAAGTTCGACGCGCTGGGGAAGCGGAGGTGCTCGCACGGTATGCTCAAAGTCAGGAGAAGGGTGTACGAGCCAGACTCGAGACTATGGAATTGGCCAAATCCCGTACGGAGACAGAGCTTCAAGCATCGGTGGCAGAGTGTCAGAGGCTTCAATTGGAATTGCAAAGCGTGGAACGTGACTTGCAATTTACCAAAATCGACCTGCATCGAGTAGAAAATTTGAAGGGCGAGTATGAGAAGGCCACTGGAAAGGCAGAAGAGAAGGCGAGGCAGTACAAAGATAGACTAATTGACTACCGAATACGCGAAAGCAACCTGGAACATGACCACCAGATCGAGTTGTTGAACACACTAGATGAAGGTCGCGAGGACGGATTCCAGGAGGGACAGGAGAAAGGCTACGTGGAAGGCATTCGAGCTGGAAAAGCAGACGGGTACAAGGAAGGCATGAAAGCTGGAAAGATAGAGGGGAGCAAGGAAGGCAGAGCTAAGGGTTACCAGGAAGGAAGGGACGTTGGAAGGGCAGAGGGTGTCGTGGAAGGCAGAAAGCAGGGCCACATGGAAGAGCGTCGAACTGCGCTGGAAGCATTTGACAGATTTTTGGACGAAGAATCTAATGAACAAGACGACAAGGCAAGCATTGTATCTTGACAGATGACTGACAGCTCATTCAAGCACCAACAGCGAAGCGCCAGGATACGCAGATGGACAGAATCCGTATATCGCTCAGGTTCAGTAACAGTATCAGCCCCGTCTCGACCGCCCTCACCATGACAAGAGTAGTACACTACTTAGTTACCGTTGATCGATGAAGACAAGTGATCTCTGATGGAAGATGGATAATAACATGATCTCTTGTTCACTCGTCTGCTTTAATTGCCAACAGCCATCCCCGTAGCTCCCCGCAACAATACCATGAGTTCTGCTCCCCAGCTGTCTTCCAAGGGAACCAAGCCCCGCCCTCCAAAACCCCGTCTGCCATTATCTGCCTTCAGTCCCCCAAACACTGGCACTGGAGAGTCTTTCCCACTCCCACCTAGTCCAACCACTACCCATCCGAGCGTCCTCATCGATGCCAATGTGATTGTTGCTGGAGGCAATCTTGACCTTGCTCAGTGGAAGTCCGAAGCAGGTTCTGTACTAGGCACTCGGACAAGTGGCGTCGTCTTGTCACTCCCTGGTGCAGATCTGGAGAAAGTTGTTGAGCAGTATGTTCATCAGACTACGCCTGCAGATATTCCTTAACCCTACTTTCTAGACTATCATCAGCTGAGCTTCCTACGCGAGTCATCTCGCTGTCTGTTCCATTCAGATTAGAAGACAAGACCCAATCTTTACCTGCTTATCTTTCCAAAGTCCCCACCTCGTTATCTACCGTTTTCAACGATTCTACTCCCGAGGGTGTGCAAAGCTTGCGATGGGCTCTGGAACGCGGTCGACCTGTTGACATTGATATACAGGCAGCGATCTCTGATGTTGTTCTCGAATCATTCGAAGACATCATTTCCAAGGCCACAGATGGGCTGAGCAATGTCCCTCCAATTGTCCTGTGTAAGTTGATCTGGTCTTGTCACAGCTTGCATTGGTTTGACAATACACTCGTAACTAGCTAATATCCTCCCTCCTCCGCATGATCTCGAGCTACCAATTGTGAAGTTGATGAATCATCCCACATACCTGGCCTTCCAATCCCAGGTAGCCGCACTTTCGCTGCTCCCCGCTGTCTACGTGAAATTCCTTCCACCGTCGTGGGACGCTCCTACGCCTCCCACTCCATCCGTCGAGGTCGCCGAGCTCACGGACTCCCAGCAGAAAAAGGAATGGAAAAGAAGGATCAAGATGTATTGTATGTCATGTGCGCGTTCACTAAATAACAGTCAAACTCACATGCACTTCTTCCAGTGAGCCCAGTGGTCGAGGCTTTTGGTTATCAGCGTATAATTTTTGGATCCTCACCATGCCCTACATCCTCTGGTTCGTCCATCGCGAGCGATTGGTACGAAATAGCCAGGGAATCTTTGGCAGAGCTCGGAGTTGACCAGGAATTTGTCGATGCTGTTTTCCACGGAAACGCCAAGAAAGTCTATGAAACAGACTAACGCAAGAGCACTAGTTACAAATACTGGGATTTGTGTGCTCGTGATTGAGAAGATCTACTTGTAGACTTAATGTAGATCCCATATACCTGCTATGTACTGGATTTTGCGCCCACAGATGACTGAGCTGGGTTACGTTGTAGTTGTCATGTGTTGACGGCCAAAGTCGCCAGGGTAACTCACGAGGAGAGCGACTTCCTTTCTAAGGAACAAAAAACTTTGTTCACTTTGTCTTGTGCATGCTCGGGTGTGATGCTTGTGTGTCCCGCCCACAACGCTGGCCCGTATAGTCCCGTGGACGCCTTTCTTATATATCTACACAAGTCTACCCCGTGAGAATCTCACAACACTCAGCTTGGGCAGCGCAATGTCAAGAGCGAAAATAGGCGATCGAGACTTTGGCAAGGGAAGACACGATGACTCGTCGTAAGTAGCTAAAGCACTAGCATCTCCTCGCAGTTTGATAACACCTATCGACAGGAGCAGTCGAGATTCATCTCCCCGGCTAGTAAGTCACCTTACAACAAAGGAGACCCTTATTCCGAGTCCTGACTTTCTCTAGGCGAAAAAGCGTTCGTTTTCTCCAGCTTCAGACGACGAAGATCTTGTTATTCCACCCATTGCTGATGATGACACGCCCCCACCCCCGGAACGACCCCTCATTCGACAAGCTGTGGCATTTGCATGGCCAGACCTTACCGGTACAACCGTAGCAACGCCACCCGCACTGAATACTTATGAGATGATGCCAACTACGAATGGAATGCCCAGAGACTCTTTATTTCTTCCTGGTCAAGAAGTTCTACAGCCCTTACAGAGTCAGAAGAAGAAAAACGATGCTTCAAGGAAGAAAAAGAAAACTGATTATGGGGGCCAAGCCAATCGGTTCCGATTGGATACCACTGTACCTCCCTCTGAGCCCACTGGCACTCTCTACAGCCCCTCTTCTGCATCGACTCTGACTCTCCAAGCTGTTTCCAGAACATCTAGTATGTCTGCAACCTCTCCTATAACTCCCCTGCTTCCACCAGCTCTTCGGTTGCCTTCCATGGAGGTTGCCTCGTCCACGTCCAATCACCATGTGTCAACTCTTCAACCAACCACATCGGTGTCTAGGTGGAAAATTGCTGATCCTCAGGTAGCCGCGGGACCTAGTCGACTTCCTCCAGCACAATATTCGGTGAACAGCAGGCCTGATGTGAATGAAGCAAGACCGCGTGACCCTAGCACTAGCTACTATCGCCGGGACTACGATAAAGATCGCGAGTCAGATGCATTCTACCCGCAGACCACCTATACCTCTAGGCAAAGGACGGCCAGTCACACTACTGTAACCGTCAAGAATCATGACCGGTCAAAAGGTTTGAAATTCTCTTTTCAATGTTTTTCATTCAGACTTACGGATATGGTAGTAGACAAACGTTTACAGAAAGCACCTATTTTAATGCTCACTCTCTTAATACAAGATATTCGAAGTGGGGTGGTAGACCATCAACTCGCAGAGGTGAAGGTTCCAATGAGGACAGCGAATGATCCAAAAGATGGCTTCTGGGCAGATGCAAAGGTACTGGTGAGTTGGGTCAATTATTCGTATTAAACATATTCTCAACAAAAGTTTCACAATAGGGTCAGCAACTGCAATCAAGTGCTTCGCGGATTGATGGTAAGAGTTTTGTTCAACGCCAACGGGGTGCGTCTTCATCAGACATGACTCGCCAGGGCCTGCCAGAGTTTATACCTTACGCGGAAAATACCGTCAATTCTTTCTACGTGTCTCAGCCGATAATAACGATGAATTTATTTCAACACATCTTGCTATTAAAGCAGACAGAATGTTAGATGTCGTGGTTGAAGAGGTACGACATCTGTTCGAACCTCATCGCGGCAATTGATTGACATACCGAGGATCTAGCTTATTCCTCCCGGGCAGGTGCCACAACCCCCAAAAATTCCTCGAAGCCTCCTTGCTAGCAGTTCTTCTGATTCAACCTCCGATTCGACTAGCCACGAGAGTGACTTTAACCCTCCCACGCACGACCGAGCTTACGAGCGTATGATGAAAGAAGTGGAAGAATACCGCCAACGTCAGGCAAACCTCCAGCGGTCGCCATCCCCCGAGCCTACGCCGAGGGGACGCAGATCACGGAAAGGCAAAACACAAAAGCAAGAACCAAGTCCAGTTCGTGCAAGATCTTCCTCTGCCGAATCGATACCTGCTGCATTTATCCCACAAGGGATCAGATTTGAATCTCCCGTAAATGGAGACCCTCCAGAGGAGGTTCAAAAGCTCATCATAGAAACTGTCGACCAGTTGGTCCAAGAAGATGAGGAATGGACAGACTTTTTCCGAGCTAAGGCTGCGCGCGAACCTCACCGAGCCATGGATGTTTTGGAGCAGTATCGATTCGTGAATCGCATGCTAGATACATTCGCCGGAAAGAAAGTGCCTTTTCGTTCTTTCAAAGCCAAAATTAAGCCTGTGAGTCTCTGGTCAACTGAACTCGACATTGTCTGAAGCTTTAGGCCAGATTCATATAACTCAAGCATTGAGGATTGAGGACCCGAATTTTGCTTCGGCATGTGTAGAAACTCTTTCGCTTTTGGAGCTGTACGGCGAGGACGGTCAGCGTTGTCAAGATCCTCGAGTTATCGAGCTGGTAAAGGATACCAGTGCCCCGGAATACAATGCCAAACCAATCAAGAGGCTTCTTCACTTGATGCGGGACATTGACAAGAGGTGGAAAGAAGATCATCCAGCAGACACATCTTCTGCTGAAGGGAGAAATGCAACGATAATCCGATAACCATCCATCGTTGCAAGATAATGTAGACATGAGTATTTTGTAATATTATCAATAATAAATATCTAAATATTTACCTGTGGGAAATTCAAGTTGCGACTAAAGTTACCGACGCGTCCATTTCCCTGATCTTCACTACAACGCGCGGCGCGCAAACCTTCAATCATGTCCTCTAGCATAGAGCTTATTAACCCAAAGGCAGAGAGCGTACGTAGAGCTGCTGCCCTTCAGGTTAGTTTCCAGTCTTATACTTCGCTGCTCGACATTTTAATGAACCTCAGGTTAACACCAATGGTGCCATGGGCCTTGCCAACGTCGTCAAAAGCAATCTTGGTTGATAAAACATTTATTTTTATACACACATGTCACTTATATCTTTTTTTTTTGTGCAGGGCCAAGAGGGACGCTCAAAATGCTTGTAGATGGTGCTGGCCAGATCAAAATGACTAAGGACGGCAAGGTCCTACTATCGGAAATGCAGATTCAAAATCCCACTGCAGCGATGATTGCTCGAACAGCTGTTGCTCAAGATGATCAAGTTGGCGATGGTACTACTTCGGTGGTCTTGTTGGTGGGAGAGCTTTTGAAGCAGGCAGATCGGTATATCTCTGAAGGCGTCCATCCGACTGTTGTCGCGGAGGGTTTCGATCTCGCGAAAAAAGAGGCATTAGCAGTGCGTGGTCTTTGATCTTCTGAAGAAGTCGTATTCTGATGTATACCTTTCTTGATCTATAGTTCCTAGACACCTTCAAACAACCTAATAAGCTCGACAGAGCAACTTTGATCAACGTCGCAAATACGTCCCTGTCAACAAAATTGAGCGCATCCATGGCGAAGCAACTTTCCGCAGATGTTGTTGATGCTGTTGCTGCAATCAGGCCAGCTCTCAAATCGAAAGGTGGTGACAGTGGTGCCGAAGCTGTATTCTTGATTAATGTTTGTCCTTTAGGTGAACAATGGCAGGAGCCTATAGATCTGCATATGATCGAGATCATGAAAATGCAGCACCGAACGGCGTCCGAAACCCAACTTGTTCGTGGACTCGTTCTTGATCATGGCGCCAGGCATCCCGACATGCCCAAACGACTGGAAAATGCCTTCATCTTGACATTAAACGTCAGTCTAGAGTACGAGAAAACGTAAGTCATTTCTTCGTATTGTTCTTACTAGTGAACCCATCCTTTCCGATAGAGAGGTCAACTCTAGTTTCTTTTACTCCAACGCAGAGCAGCGGGAGAAGCTGGTTGAATCCGAAAGAAAATTCACGGACGCGAAAGTGCGAAAAATTATCGAGCTCAAGAATCTGGTCTGCGATCAGGCCGTGGATGCGAAAGACAAGCGAAAGAGTTTTGTTGTCGTGAATCAAAAAGGTATCGATCCGCTAAGTCTTGACCTGTTGGCGAAGAATGGAATCTTTGCATTGCGACGAGCGAAAAGACGGAATATGGAGCGGTGAGCCTAATTAGTGACCTGGTTTCATTTTTGTTGACACAGTGCTCTCTAGACTCCAACTTGTCTGCGGTGGCATCGCACAAAATTCCGTTGATGATCTTACCCCCTCCGTGCTCGGTTGGGCCGGCCTCGTTTACGAACATACTTTGGGCGAAGAGAAATTCACCTTCATCGAAGAAGTTAAGGATCCAAAGTCTGTGACCTTGCTGATTAAAGGCCCCAACGCACATACCATCCAACAAATCCAAGATGCCCTGCGTGATGGGCTACGCGCAGTCAAGAACGCCATTGAAGATGAAGCTCTTATTCCGGGTGCAGGTGCATTTGAAGTCGCCTGCTCTGCCCATCTTAGCGGCCCTGTGAAAAAATCAGCGAAAGGACGCGTCAAGATGGGCGTTCAGGCTTTTGCTGATGCCCTGTTGATCATCCCGAAAACCTTGGCTCAGAACGGTGGATTCGATGTTCAAGATGTTGTGGTTGCCTTACAGGTATGTACCTGAAGTTACAGACTACCTACTAATATTAACACTTTTGACTTTAGGACGAGCAAGCTGAAGGCAACACGGTGGGCATTGACCTTCAGTCAGGAGAGCCCTTCGATCCTACGGTTGAAGGCATATGGGACAACTACAGAGTCAAGCGGCAGATGCTTCATTCATGGTATGACCATCATTTCGTACGTCAAGGCAGACAACGCTCATACCTTTTCCAGCTCTGTTATTGCCGTCAATCTCTTGTCCACTGATGAGATTCTGAGAGCAGGTCGCTCTTCGTTGAAACCTGATGGTCAATGAAATGTTCCTAGATACAATAGGGAAAAATTAATGTCTTGACTCAATGGATCAGTGAACATGAGTGCGACTTTATAATTATACACATGTATTAGGGGACTTTAATGCTGGTATTGAGTACTGATGAGGCCCCGAAAACAATAGCAAAGGGCTAGGGTAAATAAGTCTATCTAGTTGACGAGGTCATGCAGTTTATCGGAAAACGTTGAATTAGATGTCATTTTTTGCCCTTGAATGTCGAGATCTTGCACTTTGTCGGCGAGTTTAAGGACAGTCCATCGAATTACACGAGGCTCGCTCCGCATGATAGCATTCAAAGAGCGAAGTGTGTCTGGCGCGGTATCAAAGTGTAATGTCCAGTAGCTATGGGTAATCATTGAGACACGAAATAAAAGAAAGACAAAATCACATACTCTCCCTGTCTATGAATAGCTTTGTGTCTTCGCATCCTTTGTGGAAGGGTTCGGGTACCCAAAAATTGGATGTCGCGAACGACTCCGCCAGCTTCGAGGACTTGAGTAGCAGCTTGTGTGACCAATGATTTTATGCTATTCTGAGGGGCAGGTGAGTCGCAACTAAATTTTCGCAAAAGAATATGATACGCACATACTCCCTAACGTGAGTAGCGATACAAAGCATCTGATAGAAAGGCATTTTGTAGACTGCAGGGAGTCGTAGTAAAAGTGAGAGAATGGTATACGTTACATAAGCATACATATGTACAAAGACTCAGACGCCCGCATTTCTTGAAATTCTACGACCACCGTATAGACGATTCTATCTGCTCACTGCACTGCAACAAACTTGACGCTAACGGCGTAGAAAGTGGGCTCTCGAATTTTGCAGTTCGACGTGTGTGGCGTGAGAAGTGATCCGTGGCAGAAGAATCACTTACATAGAAGGACTTCGGGCGTCGTATGGCTTCGGTCGATGAATTTCCCTTGTCTGCTCTTGGACGGCACCGGTCCTGCCTAATTCGATAGCATTTGTCCAGGCCTATATCCTTGGTCACCGTTCTCTTGACTTCGTCTCTTCCTGTACCCTACCACCTTGGAGACAATCAGGCTTTTCAGCTTCCAATCTGGCACCAAATGACGTGAAACCATCATATCAGACACGATACTTTCAAAAGTCAATGCATGTTCCTCGTGCAATACTCCTTGGGAAGACTGATTTCCAGTTTTGTACCCTTCACCGAGCTCTGCACAAATCTACATTTCAAAATACTTTTCTTTTCTGCCGTAACATCACTCTTGCTTTCCTCACTTTACTCGATGCTAACCCACATTTCACGTACTCAAACAAGTTCTCAGCCGTCCAAAAAGTTTACTGTCTGCCTAGCGACCACCTCGCCATCAGTGCGGCCTTGAGGATCCGCAAATCTCAAATCTCTCAGGCTCTTCTTTTCCTTCCTATGATTGTGTCGACAATACTTCTCCGGCCGACTTTGACGTCAATTAAACACCTTCATTAGCAAGCTGCCCTCTTAGTAACCCTCCTCAATATTTCTTGTTCTTCAGTCCTTTAACGCTCCTTGCAGCCATTCCCGTTCTCTACCCATGTCCTCCGACGAGTGCCAGACGACCGCCGGTGTCGTAAGCGAGGGTCACCATAAAACTCACCAGGTTAAAAAAAGCGCCAGAATTCATCCGCCGCGCCTGCAGCATTCACCTTCATTGCCTAATATCTGGTGGGTTGTATTTCTTCTGTGATACCTCTTTTGTTGATCGACCTTGTCGTAAGGTTTCCGCCGCATTCTGGCCCTATCCAAATCGAGGGCGTGTCTCGCGAGCCACCGAGGCGTCTTTCCACACCTCCATTTCCCGATGTAGACTTGGTATCTTCTACGTCTACAGAAAAAAATATGTGTCATCGTGAATCGTTGTCTTTGGATCTTGTTGAACACCTCCAGCAAACACGACCTCTAAAGATCCAAATGCGACGCCGAGTGGATAGGGACCATGGCCATTCCCTGTTAACGCCTCCTCTGACGCCCTCGTCGAGCCTGAAAACTGCGACCAGCTCTGATTCTGCCATCGACAGAGATCACGAAACCACGCAGAAAAGTCAAGTGGACGAAACAGACCGAAAATCGTCCAGGTTTCTACTGGTACGTGACGACTCCTCTCTGTGTCCATTATTTATGCATGTTCACGGGCGTCACTTAGCTTGGAAACGTTTCAAAACCAGTCCCTCATGATATGCTCAGAGACTCGATCGTCAACGCACTGACCTCTCCAGGCGTTGCAGCTTCAGAAAATAAGTTAACTCCTCTTGCCGATGATTCTATCAAAGGTGTTTTTCTCCGTTGTCAGCGAACCGACGGAATTGCCATGTTGGCCTTCTTCGATATTCGCCATGCAGAGATCGCTAAAGACATCATTTCTGCTCCTACCATGGGCCCCTTGTCCCTCTGCGTAGGTGACGAGCTGACAAGCGAGGGGTTGAAATCGTGGATTACGTGCCAATTCATCTCTGCCGAGGAACTCGCTAAGGTCAGCTTATCGCATATTTTGCCTATCATCTTATTTACAAGTTTCATAGGTCATTGGAAGTTCTCCCTTCCTCACTTCTACGGATGCCTCCTTTTATCTATCTGCGGAGGGCAAAAGCGGAACCAGCCGCGACAACACAAAAGAATTCACGGACCAAGCCGTAGTTGCAACCGCCAACGATGCAACGGTAGATATCAACATCTCAATGCTGAAGAAATTTCTGGAATCATTCGGAGGAATTAGGTTCTTTTCCTTGGTAAAGGGCGCAGATAACAAAAAACAGGTGATTATCATCAACTAGCTCAACCACGCGTCTGATTTTTCTTTCCCATAAGGGGGAGGCAATATTTCACATTGAATATTACGACGTTCGCGAGGCGAATGCTGCTTATGCTGCTGTAAATGACCACGTCATGTTCGGGATGAAACTTCGAGTTTTTGGACGTGAAAACATCTCGGAGACTACTTCCCCAGAGCAGAGGACTCGAGAACCCGCCGAGGCACCGGTTGTTGTCCATCCTCATGTCTCGAACAAAAGTTGCGTTGAAAGTACTCCGTCGACGGAACATCATGGCGAACCGTCTGCTCGCTTTGGATATCCTGGACAGTTCTCACGCACCAGGGAACGCTTTGCGATAAACCAAATTCCCCATTCTCCCACCCCCTCACCTACCTATTTTTACACCTCTGCCCCAATCTCTAATATACCTCCCATGAATTCTCCCAACGATTACATGAATCGTTCTGCTGCAGAGGATCCGTCGCACAGTCCTGACGGGTGTCAATGGTTGTGGGACGGTGCTGCACATCCTCAGCCGACTCCTGAGTTTTATCCCCATCATGACTGCTATTATTGTCCGTCGCGAGGTAGCCCTGCGACCTCTCCGGCGACGTGTTATGCCCCATGCTCGACACCCTCTCCGTATTGTTACCAGCAGGAAAGGTCAACGCCCCAGAATCCCACATTCGCCGCTTCGTGTCATCCTGTCGTCGGATATCATCATGGCGCACCGTATCCTCAAGCCCTGACCCCAGCGTTGCCCTTGAATGCCCCAAGGCTGCTGCCTGAGCCCTTTATGGCAGCGGCCCTTCCTCAAGGTGATATGTGGTTTCCCGATTCTACCAACGCAATGCAAAACATACTATACTGTGGCCCACCAACGATACCAGGTTATCCCTCCGCTACGTCATACGAGGTTCCAGTGTTACCTGAGTTGGCTACCGATGTCCACCATCCCAATCTTACTTCAACATCGGGACCGCCCTTCGCACCTACGTGCGCCTCAGAGTTGACGCTTTCGCATGTGAATTCAAGCCTCGCGAAAGAGCCTCGTCCGTCTGCAGAACACAACCAACTTAACATCAGTCGAATTGAAGATGGTCAGGATACTCGAACGACGGTCATGATAAAGAACATACCAAACAAAATGAGCGACAAGGATCTCATTGCGTTCATCGGTAACGTTTGTCCTCGCCGAATCGACTTTTTGTATCTGCGCATGGATTTCCAAAATGGTATGTCATGCTTCCTTAGAACCTGCATATATCTATTCATTGTACGATCTCTTCTACAGGCTGCAACGTTGGATATGCATTTGTGAACTTTATAACGGTTCAAGACCTGCTTGTCTTTGCCAAGAAGAAGCTCGGTGAAAAATGGTGGATGTCTATTCTTTTACAATCGTCCGTCAACTAAATAGCTACTTTGTCGCCAGGAATTTGTTTTCAAGCGAGAAGGTTCTTGGAATGAGCTACGCTAACTATCAGTGAGTGTTCCACTGGCTCGAACGTGATTTTTATCACATTGCTGAACCCTGTCTCTAGAGGCAAAGAAGCCCTCGTCGAGAAGTTCAAGAACTCTTGCATCATGGACGAACAGGAAGCTTGGCGTCCAAAAATCTTCTATTCAGAACCTGGACCTGAGCAAGGACTTCCAGAACCGTTCCCTGCACCCACTCACATCAGGAGAAAAGAACGAAGTGCGGTCAATCGTGGCGCACTCTATGTGCCTGGCGCTGGCCGATCTTTTGTCCCCCAACCCATGGTGCAGACACGTCGGCTAGAGGATACTCGTAGGGGTGATCGCCAAGGTCAGACCTCGTACACGCGTCACCGTCCAGCCTCTAGCAAGCCATGGGGGACAGTTCAAGAGTAACATCAAAACTGGGAGACCTTGGGATAGAAGGCTGTTAGTAGCTATATCCCGCACAAAATTTTATTTATTGTCGACGTTTGGCGTACGTTTCTCTAGTAATAAATAATTTCTAATTCGATCCCACACTAAGTATCCGCTGTTCATCACCCTGCTATGATGTTAGGGCCAAGTACCTTGATTATTGATATGACTTCTTTTTTCGTGTCTATCACTGACGGCGTGCTCCATCAAAGTCAAGCTCAGCAGAGGAATAGTCTCGTGCATGTACGCCTAAGTCTTGTGACATTTTGGAATGGTCTACTTAGGCTGCCTGGGCAGACTAGACACATTCTACTTTAAAACCTACGCGAACTCCGGAGGAATCTAAGTCTAAGTCGGCACTCATCTCCGCACGGAAGAAAATGGCAGCACTGCGACCACGAATACGTTTGGTCACACTAGATGCACTCTACACACTTGTTGTTCCGCGCCTCCCCATTCATGTCCAGTATTCCCAAACCTTTGAACCCTATCTTGGCGTTCTTGATCCAGCTTCTATCAAGCAGTCATTTCGAACAGGTGCTCACCGCTTCAAGCTTCAATCTTTAACACTTTCATTGACGCGTATCGGATTTGGGGCAGCCTTCAAATCTATGGAGATAGAGTTCCCTGTTTACGTTCAAGGCTCTCATGCATGGTGGTCGGAAGTAATCAAACGAACTGCCCTGGGTGCAGGTGCCAATGCGAATGGTTGTGGCTCAGGTTCTGCATCTGGTATATCATACTAAGCGCCTTTTCAAATCCGTACAGCTCTGGATAAGTCTTTATCTCAGATTGTGTCACAATTGCTGGACCGCTTCAGCTCCAAGAAAGGGTACAAGGCATATGATGACGCGATCCCATTTCGTATGTGGCAAGATGATTTATATAGCCTTGAGACTCAACTAAATGCCAGTGCACGCCTTACACGAGTTGAACGTTCGAACAGCTGTCGTGAGCAATGCTGATTCTCGAATTCGTAAGTTTCCTTTTTTCTCACACATTTCATGAGTATTAAGATCTAGACTTTTTCGATCAGGTTCAGTGTTACGCGACCTTGATTTTCCTGTGTATCTTGAACCAATAATTCTCAGCGAAGAAGCTAGAGTCGAAAAACCAGCTCCTGATATTTTTCGACTGGCGCTCTCCACCGTAAACTGCCGCTTAAACGACCAGGAGTTGATCACACCTGCTGAGTGTCTCCACGTTGGAGACGAAGTTGACGCGTGTGTCAAATATCTCTTCACGTTCTTTTTTCAATGGTAACACATGTACATCGTACTTGCCTGCTTTACAGAGACTACTATGGCGCACAGGCTGCAGGCATGCAAGCTCTCCTTTTGCGACGCAATGATTCAACAGAACCGGCCCATAAAATTCCGAAACCGTTGGAAGATGGTGTGGCTGTGGTAGAAGATCTACCAACTGTTGTACACTGGGTGTTAGCCCATAACACTTGAACACTTTCAAAGTTCAAAAGCAGCAAGCCTGCCCCAAAAACATAATTGGTGCAAGACAGCGGTTTATTGCTCAGATGTAGGGTCCATGATCTTTACAACTACGGATACGCATTCGGGATGGATGTATGGTACTTTGGCTATTGATTACGTGCTACTACTATGCATGAAAATAATAAAAAAGCATTTAGGGAATAAAGAATATATAAATAGTGTACAGTTCAAATTTGCTGTTCATCAAGAATCCGAATCAGAAGAGTATGAATCCCAACCTGCACGAACAAAGTTAGGAGTAGGCCCGCGTTCAGCGGATGAAAAAGAGTTCGGGAATGAAGGTTTCCCGGAAGCGCCGGATAAGAGCGATTTTGTATAGGTATGTCGCGAAGTCCTAGGGTTCTGTGTCTCTGACAACATTCCGGATAGATCGACCACGGAATTGGCTTGGACCGAAATGTGCTCCTGAAACAGAGCGAGTTAGCACGCATTATATATGGAGTATAGAACCCGTCATACCTCGTCAGAAGAGTAAATAAGGCCGATCTCCGACGCTCGGGCGGTTGAGGATGCTGAGCGGAGACTGATCTTGGGAGCCGGAGCAGAGCAAGTTTCCGTAGGGTCCGGCGACATATTGTCTTCCGAATGGTTGGACGCTGTTGTCCACCGACGTTTAGCATAAGCGAAAGGAGATGGCTTAAATATCGATACACCGCGGGGTAATAAGGATACCGGCAATGACGCGATGTGACTGTCTGTAGGCTCTGGTTCTACAGCAGTGGTTGGAGGTGACTGAATATCTTCAGGAGTGACGGGAGCCGCCTCATCCTCAGAGGATTCATCAAAGGTGACTGTAGCCCACGCTTGGCGGGCGAAGTTGTATGGGTTGGGATTTGAGAATAGTTGACCGCCTTTCATACTTGAAGTTTGTCGGGGCAATACCCGCTTCGAGGGTGCTCGACGAGTGTATGCGCGTTTACTCGGTAGTTCTTGCAAGTCAAGTTCATCGATCGTTCGTTTTCGAGGAGTGACATCCGTCTCCAAAGCACCATCAGCCTGAGCCTTTGCACGATCCCTCTCTATTGCCCTTTCCGCTCGAGACGACAGACTTATTGGTTCATCTTTCGCCGGAGGCCGATCTTTTTTCTCGAACCTCCCGTTGGTATTCCTGGGCTGCTTGTCGTTGGTAGTGGGCAAATTGCTCGTGCGAGGCGGCACTCTGATAGGTTGACCGTTAGCATCACGGTTCAGGCGCGGGCGACCACGCTTCCGCTTCTCTTGAGGAGGAGGAGAAACTTCCGGAAGGCTGTGGCGTCTCTTCAGTTTGTCGTCCACAGAAGGCTTGGCAATCTTATCCGCAATTTGAACCTTGACTGGCTCTGTCTTCTGCTTTTTGGCAGGCCGATCGACATCATGATCACGATCGTGTTTCTTGGTAGAAGCAGAGGCAGCGGCAGCCAGTTTTCTATCCAAGACAGACAAAGACTTGTGCAAGATTCGGTTGGGGGGAGATGGGTCCACAGGTGTACTCTCTTCGCGCGGTGTAGGTAATGATGGCAACCCTTGCACAGGCAAACGGAATGGCCAAGGGCGTTCATATATAGCAGCATGACGCATGCATCTACCAAGAATTAGAACTTCTACACGGATGACTGAGAACAATGATCTAACCGAGGGCATTCCTGTGGCACCAGATTCTTCTTTCTCTTCAGTGACTTTGGGCTGCTGTCCATTCCCCACACAACCTGCGAATCCACTGAAATGACAGGCAAGATATTTGAGCAAGTGTTACATGTTGGCAGCGGTTTTCCGTCGGGCCCCTTGGGTATGTCGCGCTTAGCAGGTACGTCTTTCCACGCATCGTTGATGCTGGCAGTCTGTGGGCGAGTGCGTAGCAATCGTGGTTCAACATCTTCCTTCTTGATGCTAATTTCGTCCTTCTTTGCAGTGGACCCACGGCTTGTGGAAGCTGGTGTACATGAGTTCTCCTTCGCTTTCTCTTTGTTCTGCTTTGGCGCGACTTCTTCGCGTTCACGAACAATTTGAGTGGAAAGGGAACGAGTCTGTCTTCTCGCTGGAGTTGAAGTTTCCGGTAGAGACACTGTATCTTCCGTCATGGGAGGCGAGATGAGCTGCATCGCCGCTGCTGACGCTTCGGCTTTCTGACGACGCGTCGAAATAATAGACCGAAACGGTGAGCCGCGGGAGAGCTCATGTGTAGAAGGGCTCAAGGGCTTGGAGGGGCCTTGTTCAGGGGCGGGGGTAATTGATGATGAAGCAGTCGCGTGAGGAGAGTCAGATGGTGCAACAGATGTCGCTAAGGAGGTGAGATCAGATGGTGTGTCCATCTCTGCGGTTAGCTCAAGTTCCTTGTTCACAGGAATGTTAAGCTCATTTGCCAGCGGAATCGTTTGGGCATCCTCTTCATCACTGTCATCGCTGTCATCTTCTTTTTTCGATACGATTGCGTAAACGCCACGGCGTGTTCGACGTTCGTTTACATTGAGGTTTGCCATGGATGAATGTTCGTTGTCGCTCTCGTTGGACAAGGAATCGGATTCAGAGTCAGAGTCGGAATCTGACTCTGACGAAGGCTGATCGTCAACATCGTTGTCGGGGGAGTACCCACCGCGACCTCTTCTCTCACAGGTTTCACATAAGCAGTGTCGGTTTCGTCGTCCAACTATAGGGATCGTCAAATGTCGCTCTATTTGCGTAAAAAGAATCACTGACAGTAACCATCACCATAATGCGCCGTGATTTCTTCGCCAATCGCTATGCTCCTGAGAGTTCTGAACGTGATGTACCTTCCTTCTCGGAAGAGTTCACAGTTGTTTTCACAGTCATGCTGTCAAGAGGTAAGAGGATACGATCGAATATTGGACACATGAACCTACATTGACAAATCGGGCCGGGCCAAGGAACAAGTGATTCTTCTTCATTTGTTTGGAGTGAATAACACTGAAATCCCTGCGAATGTCGGACCTCCTGAGATCTGTCCGCTTGAGCTCTTTATCCTCTTCCTCAGTGAGATTGGCCATTGAACCCTTGAGCTCGGTAATGACAGTTCCGGGGGCAAGATTACGAGTGGCCAATATACACAGCTCTGATTTGCCTGTTCGATGAGAGTAACGCGACGTATGGGCAATTTCAATGAAGCCATGCGGGTTGTACAGCTCGAAATAACGAGAAGCGTGGCTGCAGGAAGAGCTCTGGTCAGGGAAACATGAATTATGAGTGAGGGTGTGAACACACGTGGCAAATGCATTGATTTGTTTTTGGGTATATGATTTGAGGTAGTAGCGAACTGACTCGAGGCTAATGGGCGACGCGTTTAGTTGAGTTGTTGGGGATAGGATCGTGTCAAACGCACGCGAGAAGCTCGTCAACAGCCTGCTTGATAGCAGGTTGAATAGGACCTTTTACGGTGACAACGAGCTGATAGCCCGGAAGTGCAGGGGTGAGTACGAGATAAGAACAAGAAAACGAAAGGATTTACGCGTCTAACGATGGTCAGGAGGTCCTTTGCGTTGGTTTTTGGGAGGCGTCGAGTAGGATCCATCTTGTGAACAAGAAGTGGCACGGAACCCGTCCCGAGTTTCTCGACGAGAAGATGGCTGAGAAAGTCGTCGTCTTGAGCCAGGTCGTGCATATTCATCATCTTTGTGGGACGCCATTCTAGAGTAGATGAAGGGGCAGCTGGCGCCATTGGGCGCGTGTGCTATGGGAGGAGGGGTATAATGGGCGGAGGAGATAAAGTTAGGAACAAGCTATTATGTGGCTGCAAACTAATTGACCTTGTAATTTGTTACAAATTTCCTAGTGACGTGCAGCTTAAGTAAACAAAAGGGCCAGCTCACTTGAAACAACCGTTCATCGCGCAGACAACACTGCTTTCATTCTTCTAATTATACAAAGTTAAAAACAATACAACTACTACAACATCACTGTCCACCCCTCAGGCGCAGCACTGCAATACAATTAGCATCCACAAGCACAGCAGCAACAAGACACCTACCCAAGTGCAACGTGCTCTCCTTCTGAATATTGTAGTCAGAGAGAGTACGCCCGTCTTCAAGCTGCTTTCCAGCAAAAATCAGACGCTGCTGGTCAGGGGGGATCCCTTCCTTGTCCTGAATCTTCGCCTTCACATTGTCAATCGTGTCGGAAGATTCGACTTCCAAAGTGATGGTTTTCCCTGTCAACGTCTTGACGAAGATTTGCATACCACCACGAAGACGAAGGACTACAAATCGGGTTAAAGATTTGTCATAACAAAAGCAATCTAACCGCATACCGAGATGAAGGGTGGACTCCTTCTGGATGTTGTAATCCGAGAGAGTACGACCATCCTCAAGCTGCTTGCCGGCGAAGATCAAACGTTGCTGATCAGGCGGGATGCCCTCCTTGTCCTGGATCTTGGCCTTCACGTTGTCAATGGTGTCCGAAGACTCGACCTCAAGGGTGATAGTCTTTCCTGTCAGCGTCTTGACGAAGATCTGCATACCACCACGAAGACGAAGGACTACAAATCGGGTTAAAGATTTGTCATAATAAAAGCAATCTAACCACATACCGAGATGAAGGGTAGACTCCTTCTGAATGTTGTAATCCGAAAGAGTACGGCCATCCTCAAGCTGCTTGCCGGCGAAGATCAAACGTTGCTGGTCAGGGGGGATCCCTTCCTTGTCCTGAATCTTGGCCTTCACATTGTCAATGGTGTCCGAAGACTCGACCTCGAGGGTGATGGTTTTCCCTGTCAGCGTCTTGACAAAAATCTGCATACCACCACGGAGACGAAGAACTATAACCTAGATCAGCGGCAGTGCCAGTGTCAACGCAACAAGATCATTTACCAAGATGAAGGGTAGACTCCTTCTGAATGTTATAGTCTGAAAGAGTACGGCCGTCCTCGAGCTGCTTTCCAGCGAAGATCAAACGTTGCTGATCAGGTGGGATACCTTCCTTGTCCTGAATCTTGGCTTTCACATTGTCGATAGTATCCGAGGACTCGACCTCCAAAGTGATAGTCTTGCCCGTCAGGGTCTTCACGAAGATTTGCATTCCACCGCGAAGGCGGAGCACGAGATGCAAGGTAGACTCCTTCTGGATGTTGTAGTCAGAGAGGGTACGACCGTCCTCCAACTGCTTGCCAGCGAAGATGAGACGTTGCTGGTCAGGAGGAATTCTTGGGACATAACATCAGTTGATGGGTGTGTAAAATCTATGAAACTAAACGTACCCCTCCTTGTCTTGGATCTTAGCCTTGACGTTGTCGATTGTGTCAGAGGATTCGACCTCAAGGGTGATGGTCTTGCCAGTCAAAGTCTTGACAAAGATTTGCATGATTAACGCTAACAATAGGATATAAGCTGGTGCTGTTGCGAAGAGAAGGAGGTCAAACTTTGTGTGTGGTGGTGGTAGTGGATGAACAAAAGGCGCTCATTTCAACCCCTTTATCAACCATTGCTTTGTCAGCAGCGGAGCTGAGTCAAAGCCCTCGTTCCCGCCTCCGATCGCCAAATGGCTATGCAAATGCAGTTTTGCCTCCATTACCCTATCGAACCGGACTGTCCTTTTCCGCAGTCGCAGCTCTACTTCTACTACTTACCTGCTCTACACAAAAGCATCAGGACCTCCATGTAGCAGCAATTGACTGACGTCACACTGACGTATACCAAAATGCAAACCACCCCGCTGTACTGCAAGTGCTACCTACTTTACATGAAAAATGGAAGTACAAAGAAATGTCTGCATGCGATCGTGATTTCTCGATTGATTCGGCAACTATCGTTCAAAGTTCATTCTTTGGGTCCTACTGTCCTGTTGAATGCCACTAGAAGCAGAACATCTTCCTCTTGCTCGCATGTCGTCTTCAACGCCAGGCAACTCGCCACTTCTGGAAAGATGGTGCCAATATAGTCGATCTCCGGGTTGCAGTGCTTGCGGATGTAGATCTTTCTGCTCCACGTCGGAGAATGAGAATGGCTGCGAACCAGACATCATGTTATCGGAAGGCAGATGTGAGGTCTGCCCTTCTTCAACATGTGTATCGCGCAAGGTGGAAAAAGCGAAAGGAAATGAAAGTTGACGTTGTAGAGGAATGTCTCGTGGAATAAACTCGTGAAGTGGGAAGGATCCCTGTGCAGATGGAAGGCGAGACGGATACGCTAATTCAAGGGGAGGTGCAGGCAAGAAATTAGACGGAGGGTCAGGCGATGATGGATGCGAATGGTACTCGTAGCCTCCATTAATATAGGAAGTCGTCTGGTCGATCACTGGTCTCATAGTAGATCCTGGCTCGTACCAAGGAATGATGCCTGGTTCGTCAGCGACCCACAATCGCTCGGTGGCGACTACTTCGTTGAAATGGAATACAAAACGATGGGTATCTGTTGATCGAATCGAGGTTGCAGTAGAGGAGGTACATTGTATGCACTGCATGTCAACATCAGCTCACAATTTATGAAGCTATGCACAGAGGGAAGTTACAGGAATAACTATCATGTACCCAATTTTTGCACCGCAACCGTGACATTGTAAAGTTTGTGTTAGACATTCACATGTGCGAGATGATATCTGACGCGGCGACGGGACAGACAGGCTTTCCGAAGGCCTATTCGCACCAGGCGCAGAGCAGTTGACAGGCAAGGCATCAGAGGAGAACATAGCAACGTCTGGACGTAGAAGCAGGACCGCCTGAACTTAAAAATTGAATCGCGAGTGAATGATGGTGAATTTGCAAACCAACCTTCGCCCCACGGTTCGTAAGAAAGGTATTGCAAGCTTTACAGTCTAAAATCCAGACTTGGTGAGCAACAGGCGTGGAGGAGGGATACGCATTGGGCAGCACATGTGGATCATGTCCTGAAGGGCGGTAGCCTAGCATGGGTACCAAGAGGACATACAGGGCGAGAGAAGCGTGTCATAAGTCCCCTTTATAAAGGGAGTGGATTAAAGAGGAATCTTGGGAAAACATTGAGCATCAGAAAGGTGCTCGGATTCGAAGCGAAGGTACATCCTTTAGTAGGAAACGGTCCTCTGATGGTCATGAGAAAGCTGTTAAGCCTGATTTCGTTTATTATGTCCCTGAAGAACCAGCAGATTGAACCAGAGGATGTCGACGTGAACGCGTGAATGGGCCATATGTGAATTGATCTGCCGATCATCACATCTATAACATAAGCACATCCCTCCAAATTCCTTCTACCACTAGTAACCGCCATGCAGAATCTTGCTATCCTTACCCAATCTCATAAGGCTATTGCTGCAAAGAAAAAAGCGAAGCGCGACCACGTCAAGGAGATTTTGTTTGACGATGACGCACGCAGGTTTCGTTAATCTAATATTCCCAACTTCTACGACTGTTGACTGTCCTTGGAACTCTCGGATCAGAGAGTTTCTCACAGGGTTCCATAAACGAAAGGTAGCGAAAGCAGAAGCCGCCAAAAAGAAAGCCCTCGAACGCGAAAAGCAAGAGCGACAGGAGACACGCCGCGAGGTCTGGCCGCATCTCTGAATGGCAATACACCATCTGGATTGACTCTTTCTCTTCGCAGCAACGACGCATGCTCCGCGAGAGAGCCCTAGAAAATGCTGCTGAAGTTGAATCAGCCTATCACGAACTTCTGGGTTTGTTCTCGACAAGTTTTTTTTCTTGATATGCATTGACTTTATTTTTTCTCAGGAAATGCTGAAGATGCTGCCGATGAATGGACAGGGATCCCAACCGTAGACAAGGGAAAACAGAAAGAAGAGGAATATGAAGATGAGGAAATAACCGCAACAGTCACTGTTGTTGAGGACTTTGATCCTGATACCTTCATACACGGGCCCAAATCCTCGACGGGTGTTGAGCAACCCAAACCATCATCATCTTCGACCGGTACAACGACGACTCCCGCACCTTCCTCCAATAAACCGAAGTTGACCACGAAAAAGAGCATCAAACCCCAAAAGATTCGATATCAAACAAAAAGCGAGAGAAAGACGGAGCGCACGAAACAACATGCACGGAGGACCGAGAAGGCTGAATTAGCAGGGGGCAAAAAATCGAGGAAAAAGGTGACGTCGAAGCGTAGAGAAGGTTCAAAGCGACCGTGATACTCCTTTTTCCCAAGACATGTCAACCTGCTGGATACATTCACAATCTGGAAGTGTGCTTCCATGTGCTCGTCAATCTTTACGAATATGAAGTTCGGCGATGTTGTCCACTTTGGGAGGGGATACTTCTGATGAGTGCCATATTCTCCATGGAATAGATGCACCGGTGTACATAGAATGAGTAGTCGTCGTTTCTGATGTGCAAATGAAGGAATTTCGGGGATACCCCCAGGCGCGACGTGTATGGATGTGACAGTCAGTGACGATTTTGTCACCTATCTCCAGCAACGTCGTCAACAGCAGGCCTGTGCACGAAACTTATATATATCCACCATGAACTCTCTCTATACTTCAGGTGTCCGTCAAACGAATTCTCTTCAGGCAGATCTTGAGCGGTTACGAAATGGTGACAATTCCGCATCTCTGCTGGGTATGTTCTTTTGGCTATAATTCTTCAAACATTGACAAGCGTGAACGTTAGGGCAGATATCGGCGTCTTTGGCTGCGATGCACAGGACAATAGATGATTACGACTCTATGGCGAAACGGGAAATTATTAAAGCAAAGCAAGAGAAAGCCCAAATGTTAGCAAGACTTCATTTATATACACCCTCCTCATTCACCCATTAACTTGCGTTCTCAATTATGCAGGAGAGTCCAGAAGTTTAGAGCAGACTATACAGAGCTAAGAAGCCAGTTCGAAATGCTCAAGTCACAAACGTCTGTTGAAGTACGCATATTGTCCTGGTTGCTTCATTCAATGAATACCTACCTTTCTCTGCAGAAAGCGGCTGCACAACGATCAGACCTCATGTCCACATCTGCGGCTCTATTATCGCCCTCGGACACGCGTCGACGCTTCCAAACTACCCCATCACAGACGTCTTCGTTACACCCAGGCCTTCGTCCAGAACCCGAGCAGCACTCCGAATCCCCATTCCGTGGCCCAACTCCGCAACCTAGATATGGGAGCAGAGAATTTCAAGCTCTAGACGAACACTCTTTTATACAAAACACTGACTCGCGGCTGGATGAATTTTTGGCTCAGGGGCGTGAGGTGCTGGACAATCTGGTGGACCAGAGGAATATGCTCAAAGGGACGCAGCGTAGGTTGCTGGATGCTGCAAATACCCTGGGTATGAGCAGAGATGTCATAGGATGGATAGAACGGCGGAGGTATGGAAATTTACTTCATAAATGAAATGAAGTAATTGCTTATTTCTGATCCAACGACAGTACGCAAGATATGTACATATTCTTTGCTGGAGCTATTTTCACTTTCTTCTGCTTCTTTATGATTTGGAAGTATCTCGGCTAATTGATGCTTCTACCTGTATTTTCTTCACATAGTCACTGTCGTTTTGGTGTACAGCGGATTTGGCAATGATCTAATCAACAAGGCAAGAGCTTGGCTCGATACAAATTGGAGGGACAAATATTGAAACTGATACTGAGCGGAGTTTGAATTTGTCATGTGACCCAAACACGTCGTCCAAAACGAGACGCTCAAAATGAGATGTCCTCTTCGACACATAAATCATGGGCAAATCTCACAATTTTATGGTTTCATTTGACCAGAAAAAGTAGAATAAAATATAAAAATAGTCACTTTTCCCATCACTTTTCCTGATTCAATATCTTCATGGTTTTGTAAAATGAAATGAGTGTAATTTCATTCCACACTGTTTGCATTCACTCAGTGGGCTAATACCCCTGCTAATTATATTCTAAAGAGGCTGATGACATACCTAGATCAAAGTCTATGAAAGTTTTAAATTATTCCTGAGCACTGAATCTTGAGTTTGAATAGTTATATTGTGTGATTTGATATCCAAAGAGGCTTCGAGCAGCAAGAGAAAAATGGCTTGAAATTTTATTGAGCCTTATTTGACACTATGATGCCCGCGCAGCGGGAGGAAAAATTGGGTGCATAGGAGAATGATCTTGCAGGGACATAGAAATGTGTCTATTGATGTTCAAAATGATATGATACAAAGGGCAAGTACCTCCAGTCACACCCGCGCAGCAGGAGAAAAATTTAGTGCATAAGATAACTGATCTTGGCAGGAAGGAAAGGTGTGAAGGGAAAGTACAGATGAAGTTATATGAGGAAAGGTCCATACAATCTAATCTAATCACCTTCCATATATGGTTTTTATTTAATTATTTTTTTATTGTCCCTCCAATCAGTATCGAGCC